>OZ022257.1:7482508-7767508 GCA_963978905.1 Trichostrongylus colubriformis
CGCCGGTGATGGTGGCACAGAAACGTCGATCATTTGAATCGAACTGAATCGATCCAAACCTGACCGTGGAATTCGTAGCGTTGACTGCCTGAAAATAGATGGACATGATTCCCATAAATCTGACAGCGACTCCTTCACAAACCCTTCGTTGGATAGGAAGGTCTCTCTGTGAGTATATCAAGGATGCACCCTTATTTCTGAAAGGGGTTTGTCTTGAGAGCCGCTGAGACCGCTCAAACATGAACTAGGCAAGTATTAGGTTGAACCTTAATTTCTGTTACACTTTGACGAAAAATTTCAAATTTATTTTTCTTAATTTGTGTCTAACTTCAGTCAACAAAATATGTACCATTATAATCAACAATATAATGCCAGCGAATAGGGAGATGACAGATGCCTTGCTTATAGAAGTCTGGGGATTTCTGGTTGAAGAAAGTCTGGAGGTCGATTTTGAGATCATCGTCATCATTGAACTGCCGTCCGTCGGGGAAGTGGGTCAGAGATAGGAATAGGTGGTAGTCAGTTGGGGCCATGTCCGGAGATTACGGTAGACGGGGGAGCTTCGTTTAACCAAGGTCCTGGATCCTTTGACACGCCAACTTTACCACATGTGGGTGAGCGTTGTCGTGGAGGAAGAGATCTTGGTCCATTTTTCCGGTAAGTTTTGCCGCTCCGGTGTCCAATTGCCTGCAGTAGAGATCGGCAGTAGCTGTCGCGTTGGATGGTAACAGTTTCCCATTTTTTTGAATTTTCAAAAAAAAATTTTCTCAACGCAATTTGAGCCGATGGAGCCATTGGGCTGCCGCCATATGAGCGACAGTACCTGGGTCCATCGACTGGTTAATTTTGTTAGTGGCCTTGCATGCTGAGGAACCGAGGCGGTGTTCGTGAATTTCGCACCTTTCGCGAAATTGCCGTAAATTCACTGCTAGTTAAAGCCGTAGAGGATATGAATGTGCTATTCAGAAGCCCTTTTCAGGCGCTTCATATACCCCCCACTACCAAATGCTCCCGAAGCTTCCACAGTTTTCCCCAAGGATGTAACAGAAATTATGGTTCAACCTAATACTTCTACTATCCACATCAGGCGTCAAATTAGGATGGTAGACTGCTGATGACCACAAGTCTGCGTCTCCGACGCTTGTAAAAGTTATTGAAAAAACCATTAAACATTCACGTACCGCTCCAGTGGGGGCGGGGATATGGGTGTTTGGTCTATATATAACGAATCGGTTTTTTGAAGAATTGGAGAAGGTGATCGTCGACGTCGTCGCCATGCATTCAGTGGATCATCCTGAAATTCAATGAAATTTTCCATTATGTTCAGGCCTATCAGTTGTAAGTCCTGATACCCCTCTCGATAACTCTAATGAACCTATAAATTTATTTCAAACTAGCACCTACTTACATCAAGTTCAGACCACAATGTTTCCAGCGCTGGTGGTACGCTGACGTAAATAAACGAGGGAATCACAACAAAGAAGTAATATCGAATGTAGAGTGGTGGATTCCGTCCGAACTGTCTTCGACCTGAAAAGTAACAGAGAATTTATCCATATCGAACATTTACCTGATAATAAACACTCGTTAGCCATACTTTGAACAGAGAGCACAACACTTGTGAGAAACGTTCCGATACTGACAATAATTATGATGGAAAGGTAGAACCATGCTGAAAAATAATTTATTATAATGCTGGTATTGTCGGGGTCTTGCTTGGTGCAAATGTAGTATTGTATTGTAAAGCAAGAGAAAGCTGCCTAGGATTGGTCGCCACAGATAGCCAGCCAATCACAGCCGCCTATCACAACATCGTTAGACCTCTTCGTGCATATGTCTTGCTGTTGGCATTTCAAGGAAAAACGAACTAACATTGACAAAAAAAAGACGACAAAAAAAAGAAGAAAATACTATATTACCTATAAGTGGGACAAATTCGCTCGTGGTAGGCATTTGATCAGACACCATAAGCATGAGAATCGACATCGCCAGAAGCGTTGTAATACCTGCAGAATGGAATTAGAGCCTGTGACAGAGGAACACTCATCCACTATGGAAACATTTCACGAATAACACCAGCATCCCCTGCGATAACAAAAAATATGTGTCATCGGTGATGTGCTGGTGGTACCATCATTCACTTAGGCTTAGCAAAAGTTACACATTCCCGGGATCTGCTTTCATGTTTTTTTCTGCCCGCTACTATAGCTACTACAAGGACACTATAGCTACTACAAGGATGTTGAATTATGGGCAAAGGCTTCGGTGTCGGACGGGACTCGAACTCGCACTTCATCCTTTCCGGGGATATGTGCTAATCCATTACACTACCGACACCCCTTTCACCCTAACTCAGCTTCTGAATGGTATATTTACCATAGCATATCAGCACTCATACGTATAATGTGTTGAGCCGGTTGCTAATATCGGCACCCTTGTAGTAGCTATAGTAAGGACGAGACTCCAACCCGCATTTCATGTTTCCGGGAAATATACCCGGAAAGCTGAAGTGCGGATTCGAGTCCCGCCCCATCGAAGCTTTTGCCCACAACTCAGCATTAGTTTGTAACTTTGCATCGATGGCTGCGGCGATAATCAGCAGCTATCAAAAATCACAAATATCATAATCAGTATCATACTATAGCCTTTCCTAGTGTATCCTGCATTTCACAATCGTCAGACCGGCATTCTTCAGACTGTTGCTGATGAAAAAAGCTGGAGAAGTGAAACGCTTGTTTCTCTGCAGAACGCCGCTACCCTTCAGAAACTTCCCCGTTAGCATACCACAGAATGACCTAGAGTATGGGGAAGAGCAAGCGCTATCCCGATGAGGGAGGGGCATCTTATTGAGAGCTGAAAATTTTGCATGACTGACGTATCAAATTTATTGAACATCGACCTCAGGCATCTACTTGCTTAATGACAGGTGCCACGGGAGGAAATAGGATCGATTTTTTGAGTAAAAGAAGTGCGAATGTAAAAAATTAGGGGGTGAAAATATCAGAGGGAAAGACCGAGGGTAAAAGCACTTTTCCGCGTTGGTCCTGCGTCACGGGCAAGTTTTCGCGCTCATCACGTCAAGCGGAGATCAAGTTGGGAGAAATGAGACAACAGCCGTGGCTTGGTTTAGCCGTTCCTTCACCCCTTCATGACTACTCCACCACGGGTGAGTGCCGATTAGTCGAATTTTCGCCTCGCGGCGTCGCACTCGTGGAGCTGTCGGTACGAGTCGTTTGGAATCCGGCTCAAGACGCAGTGAGCTGGTACGGTAAAGGATCTCCAAAGATTGCAGTTTAGAAACTTCGGAAGTTCGCCTATGCTGTTGTTGTTGCTGTTTCAACAGATGAAGCTGGAAACGACTCGCACTCGCCGCGCCGCTCGCCTCAGGCGCTCGCGCGAAAATTCGGCCAATCGGCACTCACCCCTCTCCCTGCCGCGAACGCGCGCATCTGTAGGGCTATGATGGGGCGTTTCAGGCGCCTCATTTCAAGCGAGTTAAAGACACATCAACTCCTCGAATCCCACGTATTACATAACTAACGAGCTTCACTTAAAGGAACCGGAAGGGGGTCGTAAACAAGAGGAAGATGCAGAGAAATGAGCATTTTGTAACGAACACTCAAGGTTAGAAGCGATAATAGGCGAAAAAACCCGGTTTCAAAAGCGCGATGCTGCGGTGTGCATTCGCATCCCATTCGCATCAGCGCATCCATTACGAGTTGTCCGCTGTAGGAGACGGGCCGTAGGCCAACCTTAGTTGTAGCACTGACTCCCAGCGCAGTGGAGTGGCCATTCCTAACTACATTAGCATTCATGTAAGTACATCTAGAAACAATATTAGAAAGAACAAAGTAAAAAGTAAAGGAAATAACAAGTATAATAGAAACATCTTCTTTTGGCACCATGCCAAGGCGTCAAATTGGCGGGTTTGTGCAATGGCTGCCACCTAAACTCGTCCACCCTACGTCTGTTCTACCGTAGGCCAAAATTACCCCCTTATGGTGTCTTTAAGTGACGCTTTGATACAATGAGTTGCACTTGAATGTGTGTTGAAAATAATAAAAATGGCAGAGCTCTCCAAAAATAGCGACGTGGCGAGAACACAGAAAGAAAACTTAACGGCCTCCCTCCGCCAATAAAGTTCCAGGATGCCCTTCTTTGTGAAAAGTAGAATGTGCTATGAAATATGTAGGTACCTGACCCAATGTAAAAGGAAGGCCAGTCTTGAAGCCTAGATGAGACCTAGGGGTGTGTTTGAAAAAAGTTAATGTGACAGATTCCTCACCCAAATTGATTTTCTCGGTTCGATCATCGTCTGTGGAGGCGGGCGTGAAGAACCCGGTAATGGAGACGATAGTGATGATCGATGTCGGAATTATCAAATTAACGATGTAATAAAGTGGTTTTCGTTGAATCACCAATGATGCTTGTAGAATCGCCCACGGTTCAGCACAACAGGCGTACTTGTACTGAAGTAATGCGAAGTTAAAGTACAGAAATAGAGTAAGAAAATAGGCAAAAAATTGCGGTTCCGTATACGCAATACCATTTATGTTTTCTACAATTCCTACCTCATGTCGGAAAATTTTGAATGATTTCACATCCCATTCTTCATTTGGGATAAATGATGCCAGATTCACTTCAGGATCTGCGTAGTAGTCCAATGCTGACATCGAATTCGTCCAGCTAGATATCGTTAACGTACAGTTTTGGCGATCGTATGGGAAGAATCTGAAGCGAAGATTACTAACATGCCCAATGCTATACGAATCCTCAGAGACACAAAGTATTTAGGCTGGCTGTCGTAGCCCTCCCCCCCCCCCCCTCCCCTCTGAAAAGGCATTCCTCTCTGCAATGAGCAAGATCATACCCTTAGTGAATAGTCATTGGGGAGATAGGCCTCGAAACAGCGAATAGACAATTAAGCAAACATCCTGCCGAATACGGCTGGCAGAAGCGTTGGCAACAGAGCGGGCTCTCGTTTCTCCACTCAGAGTGTGCATCAGGACTGTCCAACTAGGTCACCGCTCCACGTGAATTACGTCCCGCGGTGTCACGTGCCGTGCCCAGACCCGTTATGAGCTGACCGCGGGCCATGAGGTGCGACCAGTTTTACAGTCCTGACGTGCATGCTTTTCCATTGCGGCCTTGCCCTTTTGCCCTTTTATATCTTTCCTCGTCGGACAGATCCAGAAGTCGAACAGTAGTGTATACTACCGATAAGAAGGAGAGCGAAAAAGGAGATTTTTCTTTGGGAGAAGTAGATAGCGGCAGTAATTTCCTACAGCTCGTGAAACAAGTTGTTCACGAAGTTCCGCTCTCACCTGATTTCTTTGACGAGGGCCTAAACTTAGTGCTCCTAGCAGAAACTCAAGAAAACAACTGAAAGTTGCTAATGAAGAGAAGCAGGCTCACCCATTTCACCACCTACAGTAGCGGTCAAAAATATATGCGATTTGGGATTTTGACCATAACTTTGTTCGGTGTTTGCATATCTTGCTCAATTTTTTTTGTTTTGAAGGCAACTGTTACTCAATGAAATAAAGTATCTCAGCCGAGTAGGATGCAGTGTGAAGATTGAAAAAATTATTTAACTGAAATCACTGAAAATGGTCAACTCCGTGCCTCAGTGCTGTTAGGATTTGAAATAGCGTGCAACAAAGTCCCAGCCTCATTCCGTAATATTTTCTGCACACCTGCCCGTTTCGATGAGTTATAAGCTTTTTATGGCCAATTGAATTTTTGAAAAGGTTTGGTATTTTCAGAGTTTTTAGTTGAGTAAATTTTCCAATCTCAACACTACACCCTACTTTGCTTCACGAGTACCAGTTGCCTTCAAGAAAAAAAATTGAATAAGAAATGTAAACTTCGACCAAAGTTATGGTTAGAAACCAAAACCGCATATATTTTTGACCGCTACTGTAAGAAGAAGAACGATGCCACTCTCGGTTGCTCGGTATTCATCAACTTAGCTCACAAGGGAAGGATTCTAGGTCGAAGTGGCCATTCGGAATGGGATATATATTGTCTGACGTATTTTCGGACACTGATCTCGAACCTGCATTCCAAATTTGCTGTCCGATTCTCTGAGCAGAGTTATGGAGGTTTTTTTTTGAAAAAACAATACTACTATGGTAGGTTTGGAAGCCCGTAGCACGCGAGCCAGACGTTCTCGCGCAAAACTGGTGCGATATTCGTGTTCAGGGGACCAAACTGCCCTACGGAACATGTTTTTAACCAATTCGAGGCCTATAGGGTAGGCCAAGAGTTTTTCCGAAATTTGGTCAAATTCTCGGTAAGCCAAGAATTTTTCCGAAATTCGGTCAAATTCTCGAATTGGCTAAAAACATGTTCCATAGGGCAGTTTGGTCAGCTCGCGTGCTACGGGCTTTCAAACCTACCATATAGTAGCATTGTTTTTTCAAAAAAAAACCTCCATAACTCCGCTCAGAGAATCGGACAGCAAATTTGGAATGAAGGTTCGAGATCAGCGTCCGAAAATGCGTCAGACAATATGTATCCCATTCCGAATGGCCACTTCGACCTAGAATCCTCCCCTTGTCAGGATGCCCTTATGTGGAAACTGTAGTCGGAACGGAAAGTCTCACTGTTAGCAGTACTCGCAGTGCGATACGATTGACGAAAGTTCATTCCTCACGATCCCGCGGGCTTGCATTTTACTGACAAAATGTTCCTTGGTACGTATTGCTAGCCTTTACCCCATGTACAGGGGGTGCCAAAAAAAAGTAATTTTGCTCACGGCTCACACCCGTCTATTATACAAAACATAGGAAAACGAAAGAGATAAAAGTATTAGGCCGAAATATTCCCGAGTTGTTCCTTTAGAAGCAGGAACAAGCTGGGACTCACTAGGTTCACCTTCATAAAAATATGGGGCCTTCAGTCGGCGCAGCTGGGCTTCAGAGCACCTACAGTATCAAGGTCCGCTTAAAAGTGGAACCAGGTTCTGTGGTAGGTCTTTTGTGGTGAGCTTCCTAAGGACTGGCGCTTCGATTCATGGAAGTCACCGAGCCCTTGCTGCTTGAACAACGCTGCTATGATCCGAAAAGTCATTTTTCATGCCTTAAAAACACCTCTGTAGGGGTTTCAGTGCTTATGGCACCTTCTGGCTCTCGGAAACGAAGGGTGTTGGGAACATGGGAAAAACAGAATATTTGAGAACACCACCCAATATGTATACCCTCAGGCATCCACAGTGAACGGACCTCGGTAAGGTTGTAATCGAGGGAGACGAAGTATCGGATTTTGCCCAGATGATGTGACACATCTTGTTTACTCGGAACAAGCTCCCATTCCTGCTCGTACAGAGGGCTATTATAGAGAATAATGAGAGAGTGAGGTCTGCACTTGACTTTAGTGATGAAAATACCTCGTAAAAATTTGCCGAAATTCGACTAAAGTAGATGAAAGTGGAGAAGAAAAATTACTCTTTTTATTTGCACCCCCTGTATATTATTGCATTGCATTATATGCCTGACAATCATTCAGATATCACGCCAACTCCAATTGTACTACGGGCACAACACGGTCCTCTGCTATGCGTCCTTTCACAAAAGCCTGTTTCGTGCGAGTTGGTTTTGATGTTGCTGTTGAGGATGTTCACTTGGGTCACGGTTGGGACGCACGGTCAGTAGGGCCACCAGGTCAAAGCGATGGTCATGCCCATCCCTTTAACGTGTTATCTGTAACAGTTTCCTCCAGAGATAATCTCAAAAGCGTGTAGAACATTGTATGATTACTCAAATGAGAAGGGCGTGACATTAGACTTGAACAGATTCTTCTAATTTGGGAATTCACCTTTTTCCAAGTATTGTGACGTGGTGGCATCATCCACTCACGAATACAGCGGAATAGATTTGTACGGAGGATAGGATTCATACGAATAAGTTGTTTGAATAACCAATGTGACAGGGCCAAAGGGCACAGACTGTCACAGCGTCGCAGGCCGAGGTCAGAATCCGTGTGTCCCAACCTACACCCGTTTGCAGACGTCTCGCTAGAGCACTGCTCGACGATGATGCTGTCTATGTGAACATGGGTCACTCACTTTATTTAGATGAAAGGTGAAGCGCACTTTGTTCTAGCGCTCGGAGAACAATCTCTTGCATTTTCTCTGTACAGCATAGTTATTTGAAATAGCTTCAAAGACAGTGTTTGGGATAATGTGGGTGACAGGGAATCCCTAAAGGAGGCATTGACTGAAAAATTACGGGGCTGAAAGGCCTACGTATGGCGAAATCCCCCGCAAAGGCGCCCCCTTGAGCATTGGCGGAGGCGGCCTCATTAGGGCAAGCCGCCTTGGTTAGGGCAGCCAGCCTCCTAGCGACGTGATTAGTGGTTAGTCACGGTATGGTTGGTCAAGGAGATCGGCAGGATTGAAAGTATCGCAGCGTGCTTTCTCACTTTCTGCTTGAAGCTCAACACTTGAAAATAGATGTTGTCGTATTTCCGAACATCCCTTCATGTTTACTTTTTGGTAATGCCAATGAAAAACCTATGCGGACTACCCGCCTCTTGACAGGAAGGTCGTCCGCGTCGAGAATCAACGGTGGGAAACGGTCCTATTTCTCGGGTTTTTGGCCATTTCCATCCGTTTCTTCTGAACTGTTACTAGGCATCTCGGCTTTCATAATCACTACTTCTTTTACTTTTCGTCCGAATTTTCCCTAAAGCTGCCTCTAACAGAATTTAGTCGCATGGCCCTACCTGTATACTAAACCTGATCAAAAACCTTGCAGCTATTTCGAACATCTTCTTGCCAGTAGTCATTGCAGAAGGATGTGCATATAAGGCGTGAATCATTATGTTTCTAATGCTGTTTTTGTGTATAATCTCACACTGTGCATGCACCTCCAGTGGCGTGTTCAGAAGGGAGCCATTTACTGCGTGGCCTTTCCCATGTGAGTCTAATATACTGCGATTGCTGATTTATTTAAACAATCATCCATTTCGGACTGTGTTGATGTTATAATGATATAGTATTTCTCTGGCATACAGAAATACTGAAAAACATCGCTAACGAGAGTCTTTGAAATAAGAAGTTTTAGTCGATGAACTAATTCCAACCTGATGTTTAGTCGACACGTGATGGTATAAATGGCCGGATAGAGGAATGATAATTGTGAACCATTTTCACCTTTCCAGTGTTGCGATTCAACCTGGATGTTCATATAACGCTCGGTTTCATCACGGCTCATCTTCACGCTGAAAACAAAGCTTTAAAGGCTGAAGTCAAAAACCATCCGACACGCGTAGTTATTTCGATCAATGCGCTTGATTCGTATATCCAAGTGAACAAGAACCACTTTATTCTCTTATTGCTTTTAATCTACGAATTCTATCCAGATATAGACCTTCACAAATGTATGAATGAACAGTACCTGTTATACAGATATGTATCAGGAATCCACAGATATCTGAATGGAATGATCGTCGAGTTGATCATATCGTACTCTCGTGGATCCCAAGTTAAATATTCATCTCTCCATTTTTGTATCATCCACACATTCAACTTAATATTCTGAGCTGGTTCATCCTAAAATTCTAGTATCTATGAAATATCTTCCAATTAAATCACTTCCGAAGTTGACAGAGAAAATTTGCAAATCAAACTGCTAACCACTTCGATAATTTGATAAAGGGAAATGCTGATGTGAACTTTCAACGGTTTTGTGTGGTCGTGAATCGGTCGAACACGTACATCGTACCTGAAACCTTTAGTCAGAGGAAAATGATCTATTCAGCTTACATAAGCTCACAACCAAACTTTCAACGAGAATATTTCCTTTTTTCCACAGACATAATATCCTTCCTCGGATCCACTGGTTCGCTCGTGAAATTTGCCAAGGCATAATTTTTTGAGCACCAAAAAACAGGGAAAATAGGTATCATATTCGTAGCAAACAAGTTCCAGATGAGTTCAAAGAAGCCTGAGGAATTCAAATAGCCAACATCGTTTCATGGATTCCGCCCATTTCACATGTTCCCCCCCCCTTACGGCTTAGGACTAGTCTATGTTAATTCCTTCACTGTAGTGCAATGGTATATAAACTATCCCGCCTGTACCAGATCATCGTGAGCGACGGTTCCTGCCCAGAAGCCTCACCAGCTCATTCCCCCGCCCCCTCCTCCGAGTGCCATACCATGAAGATTACTCGATAGGAGTACAAGGGATAGGTTCTTACAATACTGGACAATTGCGCGCCGTGAACATGACTGCAGTTCTTGAGCACGCCCAGATGTGAATAAGCGTCGCAAAAGCTCCATAAATCCTATTAAAGCTGTAGCCATGAATTACCGCCTTTTTTGACTTACCTATCCTTTGCGAGAAGATCTCTTGTGAGGCGTATAAGAGGAACGTCCTCCATAAGAGTTGGTCTAGAGAACATGGAAATTGCGGCGGAGCCATTATTGAGCAGCAAACTCGCTGAAAATCTCTTCAGTGAAAGGAACTTCAGAACGCTGATCAGAACGTTATGTTTCACGGGTAGGCATATCTGCGAAGGAATTGAGGGACGGCATGGGAGGGGGGAGGTGAGTCCAGCGTGGACAGGAGCTAAGCTAACTCAGTATTCTACTAACGTGATCAAAAGCTAAACGAAAGAGGTAATCTGTTCGATTGTAAAATCTGGAAGTGTAGGTGTTAGTACAAACGCATCGTAGACGTGTTTCCGCACCCGTTATAACATTTGGAGGGTGCATCAACGAGTGGGTTTTGGTGGGACCACGGCTATCGGACTAGGATTCAGCCAGCCACGCCCTACAGGCGCTCTGCAGGCGGAAAGTATGGACACGGCAAGGTATGGATGAGGAAATGCTCTGAAGCGACGTGTCACGAGCATAGTTTTGCATAACATATCTTTCAACGTTGCTACATTTTGAAAAAAAATCCCCGAAGCCTCTAAATGGTCTATCAAAAATGAGCAGATCAGGCCTGTAAGCCATTACATATAGTATGCACTCAAACTAATTGCGGGACAAAAAAAACGTGGTCTGAAATAGGAAACTCACCAAGATCTGTTTTAGAGTATCCGTGTTCAAAGAAAACGAGTAGGAAAATGATAGGTATCATTGATGGCGTTTCATGCAGTCGCATCCAGTCTCAAAAATGCTATGCTCTAAATTTATGTACACATAGTTATCAAAAACTTTGGAAATCTTCGGAAGATTTTGAATCAGCTGGAAAATGGTCAAGCAAAATGAATGTTGTATTTTTCTCAAAATTTTTCATACCACGGCCACAATCCGGAAGTCGGATTAGGAAAATCAAAATCGCTTATGAATTGATGTTTTATTAGGTTGGCAACTGAGTGATTGCGGACTGCTTTTTCCCTCCAAACTGCTTTCCAGCAATCTCTTCTGTACATACATATGTAGTATAATTCCACACGCATCTACAGGTATTATTGTCTTCCATCACCCGGATAACCCTTTTCGGACGGTCAACCTCATTTTCAATACAAAAATTATAAAAAGATCTTTCTTTGAATGGCGTTAGACAGGGAAAGGAAAAGGTGATAGTCCGATGGAGCAAGATCAGGGCTATAAGGTGGATCGGGCAGCAATTTTTATCCAAGCTCGAGAATTTTTTGGCGAGTATTTTTTCAATAGTGGTAAAAAAACTTTTAAATTTTTTTTCAAAAAATTCTCGAGCTTGGATAAAAAATGCTGCCTTATATGTAGTTCTGATCTTTCTCTATCGGATTATCACCTTTCCCTTTCCCTGTCTAACGCCATTCAAAGAAAAAAAATTGGAATTGAAAATGAGGTGACTTTTGGTATTTTTATTTTGCCGAAAAGGGTTATCCGGGAGATGGAAGACAACAATATCTATAGATGCGTGTGGACTTGTACTACATATATATATGTACAGAAGAAATTTTGTGGAAAGCAGTTTTGAGGGAAAAAGCAGTATTTGAAAATCCGCAATTACTTAGTTGCCAACCTAATATTATTGATCAAATCCCGCATGCCCCTCTGAAGACATATGAGCTTCCAGAGACGAAAACCAGTAAATCGAAAACTCCAAAGGGAGTTTTCTAAACGGTTATGACATCATCATCCTTTGATTTAGCCCTTTTTTTCATCCTAAAATCGGGAATCGGAAGGCAGTACCACGAACAGAAATTGGAGCAGCATATAAAAAAATCACAATTATAAAGTAATCAGTAATAAATAGGCTTATGAGACCTTTGTACGACGACAATGGCCACAAAACTTGGAACCGTTTATTGACAAATAACAGTCGTACGCCCACAACAAACACACCACACCGTTTCATGAATAACCAATGAACTGCGCGAAATAGTAGAAGAAACGAGGTGTATGTGTGTGTGAGTGAACGAGATGAAGGACGAGGAACAAGAACAAGTGAGTGGAACACCGTGAAATCGGAGAACAAGTACATGAATGAGAAAATGACAAGCGCATTATGCATTTATGTGATGCAATTGGGCTCAGCGTATGTGACTTAGCCAGTTTTTGACGTGATTGGGTCAACGCAATAGAATGTCCAGCCACTAACGATTTCATGTGAAACTGAAACGACGGAGCACATTCGTCTATCCGTGCATTTCTTTAAAATAAGGAGAATCTACCGAACTTCCTGCACAAATATATCGCGCGCGATAAATCGCAACTTCTGTGCGGTAGCGTAGTGACTAGTGCTACACACATGGAGATTCCTGGCACGGTCATTCGGCCCACTTCCCGCGTTAATATGACAGAAAAATCGCTTTGCATATCAACGCGGGAATTAGGATGAGTGACTCTGCCAGGTATTTCTATGAGTGTAACATTAGGTCATCACGCGACGTCGCACAACATTTGCGGTTTCGCGCGCGACACATTTGGGCGGGAGTTGAGCTGAGCAACTTCCAGAAATTTCCACTTTTATTCAAACATGTTGTGATCAGCTCACGCTTTGTACTGAACTAATGTTATGCACGCCAATTGCTCATGTTATCCACCTATGATGCAGAGCCGCGTATATCTGTGGCCTGATGCAGTGGTCACTGAAACCGTAGTATTGAATGTTGTGATGAAGATTGATAAATATTGACAATCACCCTCGTTCGTGATATGGTACACCATTTTGGCGATTTGAGAGCGCCCAACTATAAAAGGAAACAGCGATCATGCAACTAATGCAGAAATTTTACAATGAATATAGAAGGTGAATTATGAGATAAGTTTATTCATCGCAAGTATTTACTGCAATAAAAAAGAGAAGATAATTCAGCGCTTGAAAAAAAGACGACAAATTTTTATGCGATTTCTTCGCAAACAGCTTCACAATGTATGATCAGGCCCTGGATTGACTCATTAGGACGCCTTCAAACCTTGCGATGTTAGCATAAGGCGTGGCTGCGTGGTCTCTTCGTTTCGTAGTGTCACTTTGCTCGGCGTCCGCTGCCGCCGCCACCACCGCAGAGTATGATAGCGGCTTCAGGTGTTGGAATAGCACGCTGTGATGCTCCAAGCTCAGCTGATAGTAGGCATAGGTTGTCCCCGCTCTTCAATCTGACCTTTTGAAAACGTGGCTTGCTCAGTGAGACACATGAGGGATATTTAATCTCATAGCGTGGACAGCATTCATGAAAAAGTCCAATCACCAAATTTTGGCCAACGAACTCAGCGGCACCAGTCACCCCTTTCTCGTGTCTGTCGACTTGTTAACTGTGGTAACGTTATTCGTCCTCGATCTGTACTTAAAGGAATCGCCCACGGAAAATGAGTTTTTGTGTTACCCACATATTTATGTTGTATTTGCCTAATGTTGTCCTTAAGCAAAATTTCACGCGAAAAAATATGAATCTGGCTGAGGTACAGCACCACGAGGTGCGGTCCCAGTGGGCGGGGCCTCTGTGTAAAAGCCTCCTCCGGTCTTCCACCGTGGTCGGAGACGCATTGTAGGAACAGAAGGTTACGTAAACAGTCCCACTCTCCGTTTCCAGCGGCGGCGGAAGACGGGACGAGGCTTTTACACGGAGGCCCCGCCCACTGGGACCGCACTTTGTGGTGCTGTATCTCAGCCAGATTCACATTTTTTCGCGTGAAATTTCGCATGAGGCCAACATTAGGCAAATACAACATAAACATACGGGTAACACAAAAACTCATTTTCCGTGGATGATTCCTTTGAAGAGGGTTCTTCGCCCACAAGACTATGTCAGGGTACCCATGCAAGGGCTGCTCTATTCGATAAAAAAGTGAAGTAAGCGATGCGACTGGCTTTTTCGCAGCATTGCTGGGTAAACGGAGGATGATAGAAGTTGATAAAACAGCGGTGTAAGGTTGACAATGACCTATTCGGATTATCGCAGGCGTTGAATGTAGAAGCAGCTCAGGCGTTCATTACGGCTAACAGCCAAAAAGGCTTACAAAACCGAGAGACGGGATCAGGAGCTTCTTTCGGACCCAGTCCTTTCATCAATAAGATTCCAAAGAAATCAGAGAAAAAGTAGGAAGAAAAAATAGAGAAACACATTGCAAATCACTGTTTTTTCCATCGCTTATCTGCTTCGTTCCACTGCACATAACCCACGAAGTTGATTCCTACGGTGATGATAAGGAAGCACAGCACAAATATCACAAAACAAGTGCGTTCCAGGACGGTAGCAAGCCATTCGAACTCGGCCACAGCCAGCTGTCGATTATGTCGGATAGATGCTGAATTAAAGGAATCACTTAACTAACTACGCACACAAGCACACGAATACACACAAACTGAGCCCTTCCAAGCTTAGAAAAGGTGACAGGGGTGATGTGGGCACAGAGAACTCTCGATGCAAGTCACTCAAATAAAGCTACGGGTCGGCGAAGACTATTTTCGACAAAGTCCAGGTGAGAGGAGTGCCTCTGAGCGTTGGATTAAGCGACTTTTTCAACGGTTGTGCCGACATTTTCACCCCGGTCCGCTTCTACGGAAATGAAGGGCGGGAAGGGGGTCTTATTTCTCGGTTTTGACCGTTTACTCCGTGTTTTCATACTACTGAGCACCACGGTCCTCATATCCAGTAAATTTATCACATTCGGCTCGAATTATTTCTATCACCCCCTTTAAAATGTTTTTTTATGCGATTTCTCACCAATTACCTGAGGGAGCATCTTGGTGTGAAGAAAGCAATGACACAAACATTGTTCTATGCGAAAATAAATATATATATGGATATATATTTATATAAATGTGAATATATGAATCACTATAAATGCAAGAAACTGTTCGCCCTGCCTTTATCCCATACAAAACATCGTCAATTGCGTGCTTCGAGGCTCA
This sequence comes from Trichostrongylus colubriformis, assembly GCA_963978905.1. Lineage (NCBI taxonomy): Eukaryota > Metazoa > Nematoda > Chromadorea > Rhabditida > Trichostrongylidae > Trichostrongylus > Trichostrongylus colubriformis. Next base: position 7,497,807 of record OZ022257.1, read on the forward strand.
TCAGTGAAACTGGCGGATAAATAGCCAGCGAGCATGAAAAAAAGGTAGTCGGCCTACATATCACTTGATCACAACCGCAATTGTTCAGACTTCGCGGTTTAGCGATCGTGGGACTCGCGCGAGTTAGGGGTATTATTCATCTGATCGATACGTATTTTATCATTTCCGCCTGAATCGCGCCAATCGCGGCCTTCGAACAATTCATCGCACCAATATGGGGTATCAGAATAGAAGTAGATTCACACTCATTGTCAGAAGAAGACAAATTGCATAACCACGTCTCCACAAAGGTCCGAACCATCGTCTATAGTTCGTGTAGCATGACGCCAATTAACTGATGTAGTGACCCGGGTGTCTCATCGGAATGGTACTTGCTGCATGTCCAGAAGACTGGGGTGGAGTGCAAGTGTTCCGACTGGTGAGGTCAGGTCAGGTTGCGCGGCGGATTGCAATCAGGTAAAGACGGTAAAAAACGCTGCCAAAGCTTCTCCCCTAAAAAGGCTTAGGCAAAATCTGGGAAAGCCCAGACGGCAGGACACGCCACCATTCGGACAATACGCGAAGGGCGATGACCCAGTTCGGTGCCGACCTCTAGAATCGGAACACTTGCAACACACCCCAGAAGACTGTAAACGCTGGCCTTCTCTTGCTTAACAAAGATCTCGAAAATATTTGGTCGCATGCTCGTCGTACATTCCTCTCCTAGGATTTTCGGTGATGAGAGCCATGAATGAGGTTACTTTTTGTGACCAACTGCACAGATTTGTGAGCTGGTGGCTAAGTAGCGAGTTCAGGTCCTTGCAATCACTATATTTCCACACACTCTTACTCACTAGAGAACCAGCATACAAACTCCTGAGGCGACTCCTCCCATATCTCTAAAGTCACCGTGAGGGGTAAGGAGAAAGTTAGAACTGTGAATACGTGTTTTCTGAAAACAAACATTCCACTTTAGAAGAATTAGAAGAAGTGACGTGTGGCGAAACTCGCAGTGAAAAAAAAACGCGTTTCCACTTCTTATCACGATCCCGCAGCACGGCGTGTCGCCCTGCAGTTCATCAGCCGGACGAGTAGCCGGCGAGGGCGGGACAACGTTCGCGGGGGAGGGCAGGGGGGGCTTCTAGCCAGTCTGCAATCTCTCCTCGGCTAGTGACGCAGAGGACTGCGAGGGAGAATCACTGTTTTAAGGTATCTATTTCTTGAATTTTCGCCATTCATTCCATACTTCCTCTACTGTTATGCTGAGCATCCCTGGTTTCATATTCTACAATCTGCCGAATTTACCCCACTCGTTGTTTTCAAGAAGTGACCCATCTACCGTCATTTTAAGCGTTCTCATAGGTTGTACCAATCGACTACTGGAAAGAAATTCAAATTCCCAAGGAGATTTGGTGTCAGGAGTTGTAATAGATTTGGGTTAAACTGCTCTGTCTGGGCTGCGCTGTTTTATGTCATTTGTATCCCCCTTCGATCGTCTCCACGTCCTCAAGATTTTGAATTGTTAATCTTTTGCTCCGGTGCCAGATACTCAACAGCTGCTTCTATTCACCACATACGCTATGTTTGTCTGCGGTTTCTATAGTCTCTTCCCAAGCCTGTCTTTCTTGTTCAGAATATTTTCGAGCGTTGCTGTCCGCCCAGTTACGGTGACCACTGCCTGTTCGACTAATTAGGCCGCGTTCACACTTCACGGCGACGGCGGCGACGGCAGCAATTTGACGTCGACGCCGTCGCCGCAAAGTATGAACGCGGCCTCATGCGAAAGTTGCAGTAAGTCGTCGTGTATTCATTCCAGCTGACTTATGGGATTTCATATCTCCAATATGCATTGGAACTGTTTCTGTCAAGGTAGCCATAGTAAGTATGGATGTTAGTAGTACACGACAGACATGCAAAGCGTTCATACTTACTGGTCAATTCCTTGAACACATTACATCGTGCGCTTGACTTTGTTTTATTCAAACGTCCAGATTGTAGAACGGTTGATAAATCACTGTGTAGAGAAAGATCATCGTCGAGCACAGCGGTTGGTGGTGGAGGTGGTGGTAGAGGTGCCGCCGGTGTCATACCCGTCAAAGCAGCATCTTCTGAACGAAGCCATGCGGAAATTATAGAGCACAATTCATGCACACAATAGGGTACATAACAGGTGAAAATCATAATATTCCTGTCGGTTCATTGTTAGATTCCATAAAAGGTACAAAGGATAGTTTCTGATGACATTAAGCACAGACATCTTAAGACATTTTAGAACAGCGAAGGATAGTTAGAAGAAGAAATGGGTAATGAAATCAAACCAAGTACAGATCCTTTTTGGAAGAAATGGTCTACCTGTTCCAGTATTTGCCATATGAATAAGTGCATCGGTGCTTTTGTCGGATACAACTGCAACACCGTTCTTCGCTCGTTTAAAACTCATCCACTTCTTCGAAGCATCCATGGCTGATTTCAACGGCTTCACTGTTTCAACGGTTGGTGTCGCAGCATCGAATGCCTCCTACAATCTTGTCATTCCACTTGAAATTCAATGAATCAATTAGAAGAATTGTGTACAAAAAATGAGTCTCTCTTACCAATTCATTTATGTTGTATTTGAATAGTAAGGGATGCATGCAAAGTTCCGCGCGAAAAAGTGAAAATTCCGCTAAGACAGCTCCTCAAAGAGTCGACCGGGGGCCGGCTCCCAGAGTGACCGCCCCTTCGTCCACCGGGCTCAGAGACGCATAGATGGAACAGAAAGTTGTTCCCCTGTTCGTCTCCGACTACGGCAGATGACGGGGTGAGGCTTACTGTGAGGCTCCACTCCCTCAGCCACCACTTTAAACAGCTGTATCTTAGCTGGATTCTCACTCTTCTACTGAAACTTTATATGCGGCTCTTGTAAGCAACTACAGCATGAATTTACCGTAATGAATGAATGAATGAATGAATGAATGAATGAATGAATGAATGAGTGAATGAATGAATGAATGAATGAATGAATGAATGAATGAATGAATGAATGAATGAATGAATGAATGAATGAATGAATGAACGAATGAATGAATGAATGAATGAATTTACCAAATTGAATTTACCCATTTTACCGTGCAAATTCTCTTTGAAGCTATGATCTTTGATATAATAATTTTATATCTATCTATTTTAAGTATTTATTATATTTTAATATTTCAAATCGTCCATCTCTCCGAGATAGGTGAATTCGAACCAGACTCGCCTAAGAGGATAAAAACACTGACATGTACATCGGCTATCCCTACAAGTCACTGTAGAGGCCAAATCGCATTCTCTGACCAACATGATTCCGGATGGAACTAAATGGAATGCGTGGCGCAATGCCAAAAGGGGATTGATTCACGCTCGACAATTCAAGTTCTATTCTCATTTCGAGATTTGAGTTTTCGGATTTTTTTTTGAAAATGCATTCAATTTCTATCCGTTGAGAGTGTATTCTTTGTCAGCCAGTCCCTTATACGATCGGAGAGGAAGAGCGTAGCAAAAATCAGCTCCCCCCTCTGTCCCGTCCCCTCTATTTTGCTCGCTCCTCTTACTAGGGAAGAGTTTCAATTTTCCATGGAACTATGAAATGAGATCCGGGTGTATCGATCGAGCTCTGAATACTGATTATAACTGTGAAACCAAAATTGTTAAATGGCATTCTGAAGCGAATTACGAGGGGTCAAAGTTTGCCAGTGACACCTCAATGGCGAGGCACACTGCCATCAGCACGGTCATTGCTAAGCCAGCATCGACCGCCGTGGCTTACTGGGAGTGTTCCAGATCTGCAGGATTGAGTTGGACACTACCAGTAAGCCGCGGTGGTCGATGCTGGCTTAACACGGCCGTGCTGATGACAAAGTGCCTCGCCATTAAGGTGTCACTGGCAAAGTTTGACCCCTCGTAATTCGCTTCTGAATGCCATTTAGCAATGGTTTTCACAGTTATAATCAGTATCGGAGCTCTATCGATCCACCCGGGCCTCATTTCAAAGTTCCATGGGAATTTGAAACCCTTTCCTAGTTAGGACCAATGGAATGTGTTTGGAATGCGTCTCCGAGTATTACCCAAAATCTGGACAATGTTTTCCGTACTCTCGTTGTTTTTTGAGGCGAGGCTTATTCGAAGCACGGCGTCGCTACACCTTGTTCAATCTTCCCATCAGCAGAAACTATCAGATGGAGATGTGCAATGGCTTGTCGCTTCTGAATAACTAAATGCATTTGTCGCTCACCATCATTTGCTCCTTTTCAATGTGAGATGGCAAAGCCGTACATGTGAAATATGCAATGGTTTTAGCGATTCTGAAAATAATAAGAAGTTCAAGTACATTAATATAGCAAATATTATGAACTGCTTTACGGGATTATACGCGGTACAGGCCACCACCCAGCTACCGTTGCCCAGATCGTGAAATAAAGTGTTTATGTTACTATTGCACCCGTTACATTCTATAACACCCAACACAACCTTCCAACCTAACGCGGAATCGTCTGGATGACTGCTACAAGATTAGCCCTACACCCATTGATAATCGCACTAAATTTTGGTATTGCCTTCTTCCCCTTAGGATAGTACCTCCTATTGCCAAGGAAAATGTCAACATAGATGGATCACTGGGGTCTGAATACAGTCTAGACCTTTCTGCGCCATCTCATCGACTAATAAAAAACATAAAAGGTTGAAGTTTGTGAAGCGTGGTTGCAAACGAATGCGATTTGGCCTATACAATCACCGGAGGCCAGCCGATTTACGTACAACTTGAAAACTTTATCTTCCCAGATGAGTCCAATACCAATTCTTCGAGGGATGGAAGGTTCGGTTTGCCTAGGCGGAGTTAATGCAGGATTTGATCCCCTCACCATGAGATTGAAGGAGCGCGCCACCTGTCACTACATCACCTCCACCTTTATTTTGGTTTTATTCACCTAAACATATTCAAGGCTCTTGATTCTTCATTGAAAGGGGCGAAATTACCAAGACTTACCTCAATGTCTGTTTTGAAAGTCTCTCCCCATGACTACCTCTTTTCTGAACAGCAATGATAATGGATGAGACTACCGTACCAAGAGAGATAACAATTATCATGGCAAGTATAAACCATCCTGCAATAATCATCAATTATTTTTATTTTAAGTAAATGAAAATTTCCTAATACGTCAAAAATTCTATTTGATTATAGCTCCCTATAGCAAAGTCTATTACGTTTACTTTACAGATTTACGTAATACATGGTAAGGTGCATTCCGTCAGCCACTACATTCGGTGTTTCCCTGTTGGAATGCTACCGTAAGGGGTGTTACAAACATAAATGCATGTGTTATGATGGATAGGAACCGTTACGGAAAGCGAAACAAAGAGTCGGGGAACGATTGAGCTTCATTGTCTGCACTTCTACCCACCTGGCGAAAGCGCAGACTGATGAAGAACAAATGCCACTCATAAAAAGAGGCAGAGGAGCTATCTGCCAAGTGACCTGCTCGGAAGCGTTACAGGCAAAAATCGAACAAAAAAATTTGTCCGCTAGTTCCAAATCAGATTTCGGATGTCTATCCGTCTTTGCGTGACTCGTTGTAATAATATTTAATAAAAATTAAGTGGCAACCAACTAAAGGCAAGGGAATCAATATGTTATGCAGCAGACTGACCTATTAGAGGGATAAAAGTTGATGTAGTAGGCATTTGGTCTGATACCATCAGCATTAAAATTGACATTGATAGCAATGTCGTGATCCCTAGCGATACTTTTTCTTCACGCATTCCACTTGCAGATGACGTTCTGAAAACAAGAGCAGTATATGTATGTACAGCGGTGTCAAAAAAGAGTAATTTTTTCTCCTCTACTTTCAACCTTTTTTCAGTCGAACCTCAGCTAATTCTGGCGAGGTATTTCCATCCTCAAATTTAAGCGCACATCTCATACTATCACTGAACTCCGTAACAACCTTCTGCACGAGCAGGATGGGGCGGTTCTTACGAGTGTACATGATGTGTCACTTAAACTGGACAAAATCCGAGATTTCGTCGCCCCTGTTCACAACCTTGCTAAGGTCCGTTCACTCTGGGTATCTGAGCGGATTCGTATTGGGTGGCGTTCTTGAACACTCCGTTTTCTCTGAAAACCCAAGAACCCAGGTTTCTCTTTTCTCCTCCGTTTCCAAGAAACAGAACGTGCCATAGCATTGAAACCCTACCGGAGACGGGTTTGAGGCATGAAAAATTAACAGTTCGAATCATAGTAGCGTTGTCCAAGCAGCTAGAGCCCTGTGACTTCCGAGAGCCGGAAGGTCAGCACTACATACCACCTTGTGCAAAGTGTGACCATCGATCGATCGACGAAACGGCTTTTCATGAACACCTGATTGTCATCACTATGAAAAGGTGGTCGCTGAGAGTTCCAGGATTTTTTCTTTAGACAGCCCCTCCCCTTTTTTCAATCCAGAATAAGGCATCTCTCCCCCTTTTCCACGGATTTCTCAACCCTTGCAATACTGCGGACGAGCTCTTCCCAAAATCGACTCAAAAAATCAGAATAGATCCAAAATAAAGTGCGAAAAACATAATATGCACTAGTTGGCTCAAGGATACACCGTAACCTCATCTGCTACTACCCCTTTGGAGCTCCACTATTTCTCAAAAAATCCGCCCATCCAACAAAGTCCACCCCCGAAAGTCCACCTCCAAAACTGCAATTCATCAATCCAGTGTTCCCTTATATCAGTCCTTCCCTTTCTAACCATTCACACCCATTTGCCTCTCTCGTGCCGGCACCTCAAGGCTGTAAACGTCTTAACTTGGGCGGCTCAGTGGCCTAGCACTTCGGTATATGAAAGTAGCAGTATGTCACTTACGTGAAGAATCCTACAATGGCGATCAGGGTGATGATTGAAGTGGGAATAATCAGATTCACCAAATAGAACAACGGTTTTCTTCTGAGATAAAGCGTCAAATGCAGTAGTGTGTACGCATTTGGACAACAACTATACTTGACCTCATGACGACTCACTGAAACAATTTCGGTTTGCATGTCAAGTGCATGGCTCATATGAAGAGAGCATTAAATCTTTGGGTAACTATTCAGATTACACCTTTCTGCATCGCCACAGTGCGTCATCACGGCCTTACACTAGCTCTACCCACGCTAGCCACGCCTTCTCGAGTTCCTCATTGGTCAGTTGAGCTCAAAGGGCGTGGTAATCCAGTGTTCGAATGGATGTAACGCCGTGAGGGTCCATCCAAATCGAGGAGACGCGAAAGGATGCAACCGGATAGTTACAAAAGCCTGTCGCCTGAACGCAGTAAGTCGTCCAATCTGGTTATCGTTAGGTGCGCTTTTAAACTCTGAACGGAACCTGGCACAATGTTCTATATTTCACTGTTAGGGATGCCTTCTCCAGCTCATCGCCAGGACGTGTACAAGTGGTCCTTCAGAAAGATACCTGGCTACTAAGGGCTAACTGACAATAAGTCAACATCAAGAACGTGCCACTGCAGTTTTGTTAGTAGCCTCGCCGAGTTACACCTACACAGCAGATCATCGAAATTTTTGGCTTCGTCTTCAGAAAATTCTATTTTGAAACCAGCATCAACTGGAACCGACTGGAAGTGGATACCTTTCGTGGTCATCAACTCCCATCCTTCATTCTCCAAATAATTAGCTATCGATATTTCATCTGAAGCCGGGAAATAGTCGATGCCCGTCTGATCATAAGTCCATGACGAGAAGATCATTGTACAGTTCTGAAAGAAAGGAATAAATCCCCTTCAGCTCTAGACCTTTCTAGTTTTGAGGTTGATATTGATTACATGAGCGAAAAAATCGATACCTATCTTAAAATGCGTAAGATAGTCAGGAGCAAGTATAGTCTTTATATGTAATTCTAACTAAGATGTTTATGAATTCTACTTAATTCCTAGCGATTGACTGACTTAACAAAAAGGTGTCGATTATATTTCCGAGACTTGGCCATGTGTATGTCACCGACCTGTACATCAAATGGGAAAAATCGTAGATCAAGTAGACACGAAAACTTGTAGATTGTTGGATAAAGAAGTTCAATGAGTGCTGCTCGGCGTTCATGATCTGTCGTTAACTTAGCATTCAGTAAGCGTCGTGTGTCATCGTCCTTCATAACCAGCCTTAACACTTACTCTGAGAACAATTAGCAATTCAATAGACCTTAATTAACTCCATCTTGCTCGAACAGGTGGAGGTACTGTGAGGTTCCATTATTATTCAGATACACACCTCTCGATGACCAGATTGGTCGATGGACCCTCTTACAACAGTGGATCGTTTTGTAACTATCCAGCTGGTACCCTTTTGACCGCTGTGCTGCCCCATAACAACGTTACACCTCTTCGAACTCACGCTATGCCACCCTCACTTTATCTCGTTGATGGTCAACTGAGCCAGAAAAGGGGGTTAGCATGAGTTTGAGCGGTTGTAGCGTAAAGACAGCACATCGTGGCGGCACGAAACGCCGCAACCTGGATAGCTACCCATGGAATTACGGCCCCAAGAATCTGTGTCGACTAATCTGATGACTGCGAGGTGTGTCTTCAAAGAAACTGTCTAAGGAAAAATGAGTTTTTATGTTATCCATATATTTATGTCGTATTTTTTGCCTAATGTGGGCCGCATGCAGGGTTTCGCGCGAACAATTTGAATCCGGGTAAGGTACAGCATCACCAAGTCTCGGCCGAGTGGGCGGAGCCTCAGAGCAAGCGTCCACGGCGTCGTTCCCCGTGGTCGGAGATGTATTGTAGGAGCAGGGAATTACGTAAGCAGTCCCATTTCTCAACCGCGGCGAACCACGGGAGGGGGCTTTTACTCGGAGGCTCCGCTCAGCCGGCCGAGAATTTGGGATACTGTATCTCAGCCGGATTCTCACTTTCACGCGTGAAACTTTGCATGCGGCCCTCATTAGGCAAATACAGCATTAATATATGGGCGGCAATAAAACTCTTTTCTGTGAACGATTCTTTAGTATTCGCTCAAGCGACGTTTAAATCACTCGAACCTTCCACAATTTCCGTTTTCTTTTAGCCCTCGGTTATTTGAGCGCGCTTGAATTCAAATTCAATGTTCTTTCCATATTCGGTCCCTCACTAAGCCCCTACCACTGCCCTCGACAGTTTGTTTGAATTGCGATGTGATGTGGATCTGGGTGGCTAAGTTGCAAGCCCGGCCCCCCTCACCCCCATCACCCTCATGTACACATAGCGCTGTGAAGATTATTGTTATTGTTTGGTTGAATGGAACTCACGAATTGTAGAGGGTAGTATCCGGTAACCAAATCGAATCATACGGCAATCGTAGTTCGGTGATGTTTTGATAGTCTATTGGAGCCCAGTAGAGGAATTCATCATACCACCTCTGAAATCATCCCAGTAAAATCCTCAGGAATAATTGGAATATGGAGACTCAGGGAACACAAAATGTACCTACAAGTGAAGAACTGGGCGGAAGGATGTAAAAGGCCTGTGAAGGATAGGATACGTTTCGTGCCACCCCGATTTGCTGTCAGGGCACTATCCCCCTCGAACCCGTGCTTTTGAGTATAGCTGATCAATGAGAAGCTCAAGTGGGCTTGGCTAAATGAATCGCGGGGATGGTGTACCGTGGTCGCACAAAGGGAGCAAGCTGTACAGTTACTCAAAGACCTGCAGCCCAAGAAGGCAATTCGGCTAATCTCATTATCACCAACTGTGTCTTCAAAAGCTACGTGTTGTGGATTTTCAGCCAGAAAAGGACGTAGTTTCGGGATGAATGAACCACTTCTGTTCGCCCCTACCCCTCCCCCCCACCCTCATCATCCATGTGCACATATGTGGCGCCTGAAATTGTGATGGTATGGGTTTCAAAAAACCACCAGTGAAGAGTATAGCTCGAAGAGAATGTGATGCTCCTCGAAAACACGCAATTACTTGGAGTCTGCATCGAGAATGACCCACAAAAGGTCATAACATCTGTGATATACGGTTGCGGTCCGAATGAGTCCGTTATCAAAGAAACCCTTAGGGATGGTTTCGACATGTTGTGGAATGTGAAGTCGAGGTAATCGGAAGTGTGACAGTAAAGAAAGAACGGAATAAAGCGGTCAAAAACTTGAAAAATCGGACCCTGAATGCCTTTTTGCCCCACTGCATCACTGGCCGCCGTGGGGTGGATGCAGGCGGTGAGAGACTGACCCAACCAGTCCCTTACGTTGCTTCTCCTCTTGCAGCAATTCGTCCAGCGGATGCAAGGCAGCGTGGCCGGCAAAGCTGCGGGATCGCGCTAAAGACCTCAAGGCGCGCTTTTTCAGAGGGAGTTTCGCTCAGATCATCTATTCCAGAGTGGAAGGTTGGTTTACGAAGAATGAGTCATCCGTTTTGCTACTGTCCTTGGCATTGCCTTCAAAATTCTTCTGCCCTGATTCATGCATGTTTTGAATTTCGCTAATCTAACAAGCTTTTGGATGGCACTCCCTCCTAAATTTCTCGATTTTCAAACTATGGTGAAACTGAAAATTAGCAATTCAGGGGATGGTACTCATTATGTGAGAGTGTACATAAGCAGAGTTCAGGCGTAAGTGTGCAGTAACATAACCCATTACCCAGGAAAAAAGCGCAGATCAAAATGTCGGAACTGCTAGCTGTACCTTACAACTTTATGGCACTACATATCTGCGTGATGGAAAGTCAAGAACAGTGAAATATTCAATGATCAATTGATCTATCCTTTATTGATAGCTAGCTATTGTTTTGTCCTTTGACGGGAATTTAAAAATAGATGTAGAATGTTTATCGATTGGAAAAATCAAGAATAACGCTTTCAGAACCTATTATAAGGTATCATACTAGCATTTTTTTCGACTTAATAAAAAGTTATAAGTAAGTATACCCAGGTCAGCTGAAGCATAGCTTCACCCTAAATGAGGGTGCTATCGCAATGGTGGGGGGGGGGGGCATCCCACTACTGGGCCCTATTTCTATCTAAGCCAAGAGAGGGAAAGAGTTTTGAAGGAGGGAAATTCCTCCTTCAAAACTTAGGCAAAAATATGAGCTTGTATGTGCACAGTGACCACACAAAAACCCTTCAGAAGTACTCGGGTGTGAAAATTTCGTGAGATGCCCCCCCATGAGCTTCGGTTGAGGGATTTTTACACGGGTATGCTATTTTATGGGGAGTGATGCACTTTGATAAATTAGTTCTAGAAGAATGGATTTCGACATTTGCACAAACAAAAAAAGCATGTTCTCGAGGGTTGTCATAGCCGTCATGAAGTCGGAGATACTCACCTCAATGATCCATGCATTCAAAAGGACAAATTGTTGTGGTTCATTCTGAAATAATTTACTGTTGGCCTGAAGTGTCTCAGATATTTAAATACAAAAATTGCAACGTAAGTTATAAAATAATTAAGGAGGAGGGGAACCGCGTAAATGGGCAATCCGATTTGGAACAATAACTCGCAATAATCAAACGAGAAATAGCGGTATTGAATAATACATTTCATCCGCCTCCGCTCTAATTGACGCATTCCACCCCCGCCATAGAAAACTCAGCTCAAATTGAGAGTGAACCCGGAACCTCATGTTACTTGGCAAATCCAGCCCATTGTATAAAAGACGCCCAACGAGTGGGTCAGGACTGTGTAAGCAGGTACTCGAAGCCAAGCCAAAATTTAACCCAGGCCGATATCGTAACGGGCAGATGGTTTACTAGTGTTTGTAGCCTGATACGTACGAGATTGCTTTGGACGGAAATCATTGACAAAATCCTTTTCTGAAAAAAAAATTCCATGTAATGACATAACCCATAACCCAAGACTATGCTTGACACATTGCCCACAAGTTTTTATGCATATCGTGAATAGATACAGAAACTCGAATGGTAGCGGAAAGGGTACGTGTATCTCGGGGACAGGATTGCGCACCGTGGAGTGTAGCATGACGCTACGAACATCACATAATGTTGGATTCCCGAACAAATTTTTTCCTACGCCTCGAATGAGGTGTGGTACATGGCACTTGCTCAAAGGAACCGGAAGGGGGTCCGAAACAAGAGAAACATACAAAGAAATGAGCATTTCGTAACGAACGCAGAAGGTTAGAAGCGATAATCGGAGAAAAAACCCGAACTCAAAAGTGCATCGCTGCGGTGTGTATTCGCGCCTCATTCGCATCATCGCACTGGCGTTCCGAGTTGTCCGCTGTAGGAGACGGCCGCGGGCCAACTTTAGTTGTAGCACCGGACTCCCAGCGCAGTGGAGTGGCCATTCCCAACTACATTAACATTCATGTAAGTACATCTAGAAACAATTAAGAAAGAACAAAGGAGAAGGTAAAAGGAATGAACAACTTTATAATGGAAACATCTTCTCTTGGCACCATGCCAAGGCGTCAAATTGGCGAGTTTGTGCAATGGCGGTCACTTGAACTCGTCCATACTACGTCTGTTCTACCGTAAGCCAAAATTACTCCCTTACGGTGTCTTTAGGGACCCAACCACAAATGGCCAGGATACATCGAGAGTCGAGGATTCCTCGACAGGGGGTCGTACTTGACCGGATAGGGGGGGGGAGAAGTGGGAAAGTCGTGCCTTTACAGGTCAGCGATAAGCGCCAAAATCTAAGTTTTCATTAAGCAGACGTGAAACAAAGGGTAATTCACCGCAAATCCGTACCATAAATTGTAAAATAAACATCCTTTTGTCCCAGAAAAGGATACCTAGAGATAAAACACATTGCAACTATGCAATTCGGCAACAGTTACTGGTATTGTAGAAGTCAAAAGGGAAGGAGTCGTATTTGGTCGCCATAGAGGGGGGGGGGAGGGGTGATGAAATAGACGGCTATTTTCCTTTACACCTGGGATGGCCCTGCTACGGCGTCCATAGTTCACATGCATGGCGCCACGCGCCACATGCTGTGTGCGAGATTCTCTCCCAGGGATATTCTACCCCAAACTTACAACCCGACAATGGTTGGATGGGTATCGTTGAAAAATTACAATGGGAAATTTCAGAATATCACCCAGAATGAAGCAGTCCTAGCCATTAGTTACTGAGACCATTGCTTTTAAAGATTGAAGTGACAAATACGGAAATGATCGCTCTTTTTGTGAGCCTCTGACGGTAGCAAACAGGTGATAAAAATCCTAGTAAACAACAAAATTTGATATGTCGTACCAGCTCAAGTATCTGATAGAGTGACACGGTGAATGAGACGTTGATGGGTTTCGTATTGTCCCACATCGGTTTAGCTTTCTTATCGTACTTATCAAGCAAGTCATGAACAAGCTTGATTTGTGTTGGTGTCGAGCCATGTGCAACCACGACAGCACAGATGGCTGAAATGATGGATAATTACCTGATGTATTTAATGAATTGCCAAAATCAACAAATCGCTCTGAGTAAATAGTATTTTTAATGAATCTGTGGATAGCAGTACTATCTTTTCTCTTGAATAATGCTTGTGAAACAAAACTTCACTGCTCGCATTAAAGCAGTTCTTTGGGAGACGCTATGCATTTGTTCATATGAATCGCTTGACCCCCACAATGCATAGCACAAATTTGAAGGCAGCGATATTCTCTATCTCGCTCGGGGGAGGGGGGGGGGGAGTGTGTAATATACATAATTTGATGCTTCAAAGGGGCATACTTCGCAATAATTAAGTCTATTCCCCTGTGAAAACAAATTGATCCTTTTGTAATAACCACAAAGCTCCCCTATGGCAGTGCGACATTTTTGGCTAACACCACCCCAACCGCGACTCGAAAATTGGTCTTATCTTTGCTTAATGAACCGTGCATGGAAAAATGAATTTCTCAAAAACCCATATATTAATGTTGTATTAAAATGATAAGGAATGCATGCAAAGTTTCACGCAAAAAAGTGGAGATCCGGTCAACATACACCTCCTCAAAGGGGTGACCGGGGGCCAGCCCTCGGAATAAGTGCCCGCCCCGACGTCCGCCGTGGTCGGAAACGCATAGTGGGAACGGATAGTTATGTAATCAACCCCAACCTTCGTCTCCGACCGCGGCGGACGACGAGACGGGCATTTACTCTGAGGGCCGGCCCTCTCGGTCACCCCTTTGACAAGCTGTATCTGAGCCGGATTTTCACTTTTTTCGCGTGAAATTTTCCGTGCGCTCTTTATTATGCAAATATAACATAAATATATGGGTAACTGAGATACTTATTTTTTCTGTGCACGATTCCTTCAACTAGTGATAGAAACGGTGGCAACCACGCGGTCGACCTTCTCTCTCCCCCCATCTGACGGATTCAAGAATTTTCAGTGGTCCTGATTTTTCCCTATCGACAAGGGATCTGCCTTTTGCGTGAACGATTGCGATAATCAACCCAATGCAATCATGAAGTGCGTTTCGGAGGGGTCACCCTTGGAGCTCCGCCGAAACCACGTTTCCCTAATGAAAGTTTGCCTTTTTCAATTACATTGAAAACACAGCCTTTTTCAAAATGACAGAGTCATTAACATGAAACCACCACGTGCAGCCGTAATCTTTACTGCACCTCGCTGAGAAGCAATGTAGCCACCATATCGAGGGGCGTGGTATGTTAATGGGTGGGGCCTTTTCAGGTAAAGCAGGAGGCGCCTAATTTTTCGGTGCCGTCTACCTGAGTTCCCTGTCCCTACAAACCCTCCTACACTGTAGTGAACATCCATCGAGAGACATTTTCTTGATAAAACATTACTCATCCTTTTCAATAGCTTAATAGAGCAGAGCAAGCAACATTGTCAACAGCCGGAAAAAAACTTCAATTACTTCAGCCCACGCCCAAAAGCATGGGATATATTGAAATATGGGCTGCTAGGGAAAAAGGAATAGCGGTAGAAAACTGCTACTGCTACGGCAAATATTACCTTTTCAATGGAAGCATTTTCAAATCAGATATAAACGCTCCGAAAATTAAACAGCGAAAGAATAAATCTCACAAGAAAATGGAGCAAATGAAGGAAAATGCTAGTATGTAAGATAGATTGCAGTGAATTGCAGTGGGCTAAGAGCAATTGCAGTTCCCTCTTTTATATGTGATACTCCCAATATGTTTCTGCTTCTGAAATGGCTGCCTGTGCGATGAAATAAAGGAATGAAGGCTCCTGAGAATTTGCCGAAATGCTTGAATATGAAAAATAGCTAGGTTCAGGCCGCATAATCTGCAGTTTCCCCGAAGACGAAGTTCGGTGAATTTTGAGTCTGCCCAAAGATAACGTTGAGGAAAAATAGTTTTTGAACACTTTCGATTTTTGCTGCCCCCCTCTACCCTTTTTTGGAGTGCGCCACGCTTCAGAATCCTCTCAGATCCTTTGAATCTGGAGAATAAAATTGCTATATAGAAGACCTTTCCATGACTGAAAACTGTTCGAAACAACTGGTATTTCCGTTGATGAAAGGAGATAGCCAAAATTAACAGCTTAGGCTTGAAAAACCTTCACGAGTATCACTTCCTTGTCAGCAAGTTGGGGTTGAAGTGTAGTCACAACAATCGAACTGAAAGAGGTGACAGGAGAATACCGTGGCCGTCGCAGTCAGTCTCAACGGGACCAATAAGACACACAGCGGTGCCCCAAAGCGATTGTCATGACTCACACCACGCAGATGATAGTGACGCTTCTCGGCACCACAGCATTTGCCAAGATAAGAAAACCAGTCGAAGACTATTTGACAACTAATGTGTATTTAAACTCATTTTCAGTATTCTAAAAACATTAAATTTTCCAATTTTCTCCTTCTCTTACTTCAGTGATCCATCGCTTATCACATATTTTGCATTCAGTGCCAACGTGCATTTCATGGCTCAATGGCCATAAGTACCACATTCTCGTTGCTTTCACACCTTTAAAACTTATTAAAGAAGAAAGTGTGGCACGGGTACTCAGAAGAAATGGCCAATGACATGGGAGAGCAAAGCAAGAGGCTCAGAAAAGGCGAGCAATCCACGTACGATCGCCCTTAAAGACACCGTAAGGGAGTAATTTTGGCTTACGGTGGAACAGACGTAGTGTGGACGAGTTCAAGTGACCGCCATTGCACAAACTCGCCAATTTGACGCCTTGGCATGGTGCCAAGAGAAGATGTTTCCATCATAAAGTTGTTCATTCCTTTTGCCTTCTCCTTTGTTCTTTCTTATATTGTTTCTAGATGTACTTACATGAATGTTAATGTAGTTGGGAATGGCCACTCCACTGCGCTGGGAGTCAGGTGCTACAACTAAAGTTGGCCCGCGGTCGTCTCCTGCAGCGGACAACTCGGAACGCCAGTGCGATGATGCGAATGAGGCGCGAATACACACCGCAGCGATGCACTTTTGAGTTCGGGTTTTTTCACCGATTATCCCTTCTAACCTTCTGCGTTCGTTACGAAATGCTCATTTCTTTGTATGTTTCTCTTGTTTCGGACCCCCTTCCGGTTCCTTTAAGATGTGTGCCGACCACCAGTTCAGTATCATCCATCAAAAATACAGTAATTCTTCCAACATGTGCTATTAAAGACACCGAGAGGAGGACAATATTGGTTTACGGTATGGGATTACAGTTGCCACAATGCACACATGGCACCTTGTCATGACATCAAAAGTGAATTCATTAGGTTTGATTGTAATCACACTTTTTTCTTACGCTCTCACTTATTCTTCATTTAATTATTTCACTTGATTGTTGCTGTGTGTTGTTTCACTTATTTCACTTTATCACGAGTTAATGAAATACACTCTACGAGACAACAAATGTCACCTCAAGAGCGAACAACTCGGAAAGTCAGTGTGTTGATGCGAAGGTGACGCAAATACACACCACAGCGTCGCGCTCTTGAATCCGGGATTTTCCACCGATTATCGTTTTTGACCATGAATGTTCGTTACAAAATGACCATTTTTTGCATCTTCCTCTTTCTTCGGATCCCTTCCGGTTCCCTTAAAGTATCTACGCCCTGGATCCTGACACTCTCACCAACTATTCAGTAGCACACCAAAGGAACAATCCCCCGCAATAGTATGCTTATTATGGCCATTCAGACTGGAGGTCATTTACTCAGAACGGCGAGCGACCACCACAACCTCAGACAATAGCCGCGACTTCTTACGAGACACTACCTCTTAGAGCACTAATGATTTTCAGTCTACTTTGAGCTACTACGCACTCTGTGCTAGTCAATGCAATAAATGCGCTCGCATGTACCCGAATCACCCACCAAACCAAATCCATTTTAAAAATGCATAATTTTCTGATGGCCATTGAAGAAATGACAAATGTTGTTTTCGTACATAGGTTGTTTACGGTCAAAAATCAACCTCTCACAAACAACAACAATCTCGATAAATTACCCTGCTTGATATACTGTGGTTCATATGCACAAAAATCTGTTCATACACATATGCATAGGTTAATAATATGCTGTTTTTACGAGATGAAAGAGATAGGTGATCAGCGCTACTTAATCTTTCGCTGACGTGCCATGCCTTTAAGTTCGTTCCAGAATCGCAGAGTCGTTTGCATGCATAGATAGCTCACACTAGGTGACCTTCATGGCCAATCGATGTCCAATCCAGTAAACTGTTTCCATAAGTAACATTTTAACTAGCAGCACCCAGTCCAGCGTGCAAAATAAGCTCCTGAAGACTAGTTGAACGGTAACTAGTTCATTTGGCAGCCCAATAGCAGCCCAACTCGATATATAATAATATTCAAGTAATAATGGAGGATGGAATTGGCAATTTCTTAAAGCTTGAATGAGTAAGGAGATAACTAAATTATTGCTGCTATTAGCCTCTGTAGGGCTCATTCGAACGCAAAGTGGATGGAACCAGTAAGGATGATGGATTCCGAGGAGTACTTGGTATTGGTTCAATTAAGAAAAACGAAAAAACAGTCTTCGATGGGTGAGACGGTGTGCTGAGGCAGTTGCATGTGATACCAATTAGCTTGATGAAATGAAGTACACGATTAAAAAGAGCAGATGAAATTTACAAAGATGAATTCAGAAAGAGAAAGATGTGTCACCCTCTTGTGAAGATGGGTCACCTACACGGCTAAGCCCCCCATAAAGTCATTCAGCATGGCACAAAAACGAATGAAATTCTTGAATTCAAACAAAAACGCTGTTCTCTTGGGGTAGAGCCGAAATTCTCATTTCGAGAGCTTCAATGAGGGAAAAGTCATTTATAAGACTGACATATAATATTTGTGTAACTCATAATGAAACACGAATAGAGGAAATGCTCTCAAAAACGCCTCTCTTTTATTTTCAAATCTTCACGACAAGCTTATGTTTTTGGTTTCAGCTCTATTAAGCATGAGGAGATGCATACTAATTATGCATACTAATTA
Source organism: Trichostrongylus colubriformis (assembly GCA_963978905.1). Classification (NCBI taxonomy): domain Eukaryota; kingdom Metazoa; phylum Nematoda; class Chromadorea; order Rhabditida; family Trichostrongylidae; genus Trichostrongylus; species Trichostrongylus colubriformis. Next base: position 7,516,148 of record OZ022257.1, read on the forward strand.
TCGCTAGAAAGTGCACCCTTAATTGCCACGAAGGCTGGTAATACCACTTGGGGATCTTCTGCCCACATCATATTCACTTAAACCTAGCGATATACAGATTGTCGTATCCATGATTCCAGGTAATCTCTTTTTTTTCACTTCACCAGGTAACCGGGGTGCTCTATTGACTAGCATGAACGTTATTCGAAATTCGATCCACGGATCGTAGATGTGGCAGCGACGCCCTTCTCCGCTGCATCTCTTCTCTTCTTTTGACACTATTCACAAACCTAGAAATTCACCTGTATCTGTTCAACTTACGAAATGGGAACGAATGGCACCACTCGGTGAAGTACTACCCTTTCATGAACCAACGGCGGCTAGTGATCATGCAGAAATGAAATTTTCAAGTCTTTATTTTTTAACCTTCGGTACCGATCTGTTTTTCCTTATTTCAGCACTTACTTCAGACTATCCATTTTTGTTAGTATGCTTAGTGTAGTATTGTTTTAGAATAATAGTATGTTAGTAATAATATCAAGAAAGAATGAGTTTGAAAACTCCAAAAAAGTTTAAAAAACGAGAAATGAAGAGAAAAATCGACAGAAAGAAAGTATTTTTATAGAAATGAATAGATGATTCACTGTGTGCATGTTGTACATACCAGCTTTTCCAAAATTCGACCGGAAGCAAAAAGAGCGGGGTCATATTAAGAGCTCTCAAGATTTTTGACATTTTTTATGCGAGACTCTAACCTATTTTTTAGTCACAAAAGTTTAAAAAAAACTTAATATTGAAGCGAAGACGTACCAGTAATGGAGAGTGTGAGGGTACACATTGTGAAGAGCAGTAGGGGTGGGGCGTGTAGCAGCCTTGTTGGAGGTGGTTCAATCTCGAGATTGGACGGCTCTGTTGGAAACCGACGATGCTTTCGAGCGTGCCCTATAAACATCGAAAAGTTGCCAGTAACCTAGCGCCCATTCAGCCAAAAGCACAACGCTTCAGAGATAATTGTGTAAATTGGCGCCAAATAGATGAGTTCCATCGGAGCTAAAATGACATATTGTCGAGTTAAAACGATTGTTTGGAACAGAACAGAATACCTTTGACTTGGGAATGCATCGATTTCTCTCATAGCGCTTCCGTGACAGTAGCTTTACTAATTCACAATCATTTTTTTTCAAAATTTCCCATAGTACTTAAAGGCAAATCCCAGGACTACTGGGATATCACATCTCCTGCCGTGGATGGATAATTCGACCCAAGCTACATAGGCTGTACCTTCACCGAGACGTAGATGTCAGTTCCTGGAGCATGCAGAGCCAAAGAATCTAGCGTAACAGCTCGGTCCTGCCCACCCCAGCCGGGGGTATGCTGCAAGTGTTCCGATGCTTAGTGTGGGGTCAGGTCACTCAGTAGTGGGTTTACTTCACGAGTGATTGGTTGCCAATTCAAGATCTTGGCTACGCAGCTGGTCTACCTATGTCAAAGATAAGAGTCGAAGACTAAAAGCATACCCCCGGCTGGGGTGGGCGGGACCGAGCTGTTGCGCTAGATTCTTTGGCTCTGCACGCTCCAGGAACTGACACCCACGCCTCGGTAAAGGTAGAGTCTGCGTGGCTTGGGTCGAACTATCCATCCACGGCAGGAGATGTGATATACCAATAATCCTGGAATGTGCCTTCGATAGAATGCAAAAGAAAGAGAATGGCAAATCGCCAGGTAAAGCGAATCAGCAAAGGAAGTGGCTGAATATCAAGCCCTGTGGATATGTTTAAGACACGAGGATTACATAAAAGGAGTGTCTTTTCCCACATCAGGTTAGGACTTGCCCGGCGGTAGGCTACGTGCAGCGCGATACGTGCGAGCTTGTAAGCCATACGTAGCTGGGTCCTGAAGCGAATACATGGTTGCGCTGAAAGTCAGTTCAGAACCTAACTATACACGGCGCCCATAACTCGCACGCATCGCGTTGCATGTCGCATTTCCCGGTGCGAAAATCTGACATAAGGACACACCATCACGCAGGAAAGAAAGCAATACTAGATGTTGACGTTACACTTACTTAGAGTGATAAAAATTGCTAAGTTGTACATGTGTCGGCCACTAAAAAGTATCGTATAGAACAAGCTCGGGTATCGCAGTGGCGAGGGAGCTTTTAATAGAATGGCGAATACATATGCATTGAGATGTCCATTTGAATATCGAAGCGTTTCACTTGAAGAGTAGTGGAAAGGGTACAAGTTTCCCCTCATTGCGACAGCATCTCGAACAAGAATTGAAAAGAGTCTTCAGCCCAAGGTATGAAATGCTGCGTGCGGCTCTTATAGCTCGCGGAGAATAGTGGACTTAGGCCGTTTTGACTCCACCTAGAATGCATACGTGGGCCCCGAGGGTAGCATACAATGTTGAGGCCGCCTCCGCTCATCGTTTTATTGAAAGGCGGCGGGAGGAAAGTAAGAGCTCATTTCAGAAAATTTCTGTGACAGTATCCTGCGATAGCATCTCGAACAAGAATTCAAAAGTGTCTTCGGCACACTTATGAACTGGAAGCCCAATGGAAGCAGTCAGTTGGACGACCAGTATGCTATGGGAAGATGATTTCAAGATGTTTGCTGGAGTAGATTGGAAGAACATGGCTGCAACTTCTGAATGGTTCGAGATCATGGCCCGTTTCTCTGTTTATGTCAGATGGATAACGGAAATATAATGTAAATGTAAATGTATCCTACTTTAGGTCAGGAAAAAAACGGAATACAGTTAGTCTTCTCGAAATGCTCTGCTAAAGATGGTTGTGCGACAAAATCGCTTCATAAACAGCCCGCTGAGTATCACCTGAGTTCTACCATAGCGCTCATACGACCCTTCTCTAGAAGACTGAGCACTCGATCACAGCAGCAACACAATGACGCAGCCCAGACGCTCACGGTGAGTGGCCGTAATTGGTCATTTCAATGAGCGCCTAACACGCATGTTGTCTTTGCCCAAGTTTGCTCGGTCTTAGCCACGGAACTCGTTCCGGTCCTACCCTGTGTACTTGATGCATAGAAACACGGGTGATTCAATGCTAATCATTCTTTTTCGGGGATACGCCACGCACTCTTCTTCTATCCAAAGACGTAATAGCAATTGATGCGACTTATTGTTAGTCTACACAGTGACTTGCGGAACACGGCAGATGTATGTATGTCAGTATCTTCATCCTCCTGAATAAGCCTAATAGCAATTCACCGACCCCAGAAGGGTGGAAGCCTTGATTAGTCTGGGCGAAGGTCAATCCGGTATTTCATACAGGAGTCATGTGAGTGGTAGCGGAATTATTGTTAATTTAACATCTCCGCCTATTTAAGAGCTATCAGTAAATGGTCAGTTTACATATCGATAGTCGTCCTCCTAAAAAACCGGCGTACTACCATAAGTACGGGTGCCTGAGCGGTAAGGAAGGCCTGGTCGAACTGGGTAGCTATTGATCCAGGACAGGATTCGAAACCGCAACATATTTTGGAAGGAGAAATCTGAAGGCTGTTGAATATGCAAGTGCCACTAGATACATGAAGCAAATCGAGGTGTCTTTCCCTTGGATGCGCCATGCATTGTGCTCATTCTGAAGTAGTACACAGCGACTTCAGGAAGATCCTACCATAAGAACCAATGCCACATGGGACTTGAATGACTGATTAGGTGACGGTGAAGAATTATAGAATATGAAATCAAACCAAGGCCAGATTGATTAGGCATAATGAGATACAGCTGTTGCCCGTACATAAAGCATAAACAGAGAAGTGTAATTCAGTGGAAAACACTGACCAACTGGAAAACGCTGCACATTTCAAAGTGCTACACATAGACAGCCACGAAGCCTGCTAGGCCGTGCAGCCGTTTGTCCTTCTCAGGATCGTGATGTTACTTGAATGCAATTTGGCTTATACAATGATTTGCGAAGGCTGGCTAATGACATCTAGTTGCAAGGCGTTAATCCCGCTCCAGGGTGTCGGTCGATTAGTCGAATTTTCGCTTCGCGGCGTCGCACTCGCAGCGCCGTCAGCACATTTTGCTGCAGTCGGTTAGAATTTCGATCAGTATGTAGTGGGCTGGTATCGTGAGGACCTTCGAAGATTGCAGGTTGGAAGCTTCGGAAGCTCTTATATATTGCGGTTGTCGCTGTTGCAACGGATAAAACTGCAAACAACTCGCACTGCTGTGGGCGGCCGCGCGAAAATTCGACCAATCGCCCCCCCCCCCCGCTGCAGGGTGGGAAGCAAGCCTGGGAAGGGGATGACAAATCCTCAAATCCTTATGAGAGGATGCTGCTCCGAGTTGGACAAGGCGGGCGATCGTGTTTGTCAAAACCATCCGTCTTTTGAGGCGATCAGAGGGTGATCAGGAAAAAAAGGTCATGGAACGACAATCATACAAGGCGATGCTACTATGATTGATAAAAGCTCAGCTTCTGTATACAATCAAGAAGTCCCAAAAGGTCATAAAAGAGGTAAAGGAGTTTCTGGTGTCGACGCGATTCCAGGGAAGAGCCGTATTCCTCAAAAAATTCCTTAATCGGATGGTGGGTCTTTAACGGAAAATCTGGTTGGTTTGGAACCAGAACAGATCCAGTGACAGGATCAGGAAAGGGCATCTAATCCCACTTTTATTGAGCGAGCGAGTCAAAGATGATTTATCATGCAATGTCATCAGACACAAGTAGCCATACGGATTTCCCTTTTCGAGATGCGCCTGCATTGCATTTCTTTTGAAGCCATATTTAGAGTCATATCAATATTTGAATGTGCACTTGGTCCGTGCAATGAATTGCAGGGAGGACAAATTATGTATAAATTAGTGTGACACCATACACCCTGAACGCCTTAATCATCTTTGAGGACAGAAAGCTTACATGTTTCAATATGAGATTCGTCACCAAGATCTATTTAGTATGTGAGCAGTCAGCGCCTCGTCTGTCGCTTCCACTCATCAATCTACTTGCTGTGGAGTCAAATCGCAAAAAAAAATGGTTTCAGAATTTACAGAGGAATAGATCATCTTCGCAGAGCAGACAAAGCAGTTTTTGAAATGTGTTACGGGAACAGAGAATAAGCGCACCTTAGGGCCCGTTCCTGCAAGCCTACCGATGAGAGCTCCAACACCTCAATACACCGTGGCTCTGTTTTCTATTGGATAGTCTAAAAAGTCTTTTCGTATTTTTAAATACCGCCTTTTTCCCTCCAAACTGCTTTCCAGCAATCTCTTCTGTACATATATGTGTAGTACAAGTCCACACGCATCTACAGGTATTATTGCCTTCTATCTCCCGGATAACCTTTTTCGGCAAAATAAACATATCAAAGGTCAACCTCATTTTCAATACAAGTATTTTTCTTTGAATGGCGTTAGACAGGGAAAGGAAAAGGTGATAATCCGATGGAGCACGATCAGGGTAAGGTGGATGGGGCAGCAGTTTTAAACCAAGCTCGAGAGTTTTTGGCGAGGCAATTTTTTGGCAAGTCTTCCCACTATTGAAATAGTGACTCGCCAAAAAATTCTCGAGCGTGGATAAAAATTGCTGCCCCTGATCTTGCTCCATCGGATTATCACCTTTTCCTTTCCCTGTCTGACGCCATTCAAAGAAATTATTTTTATAATTTTTGTATTGAAAATGAGGTTGACCTTTAATATGTTATTTTTTGCCGAAAAAGGTTAACCGGAAGATGAAAGACAATAATACCTGTAGATGCGTGTGGACTTGTACTACATGTGTATGTACAGAAGAGATTGCTGGAAAGCAGTTTGGAGGGAAAAAAACGATATTTAATAATACGACAAGACTTTTAGACTACCCAATATTTAGCGACAAGTGTAATGGTACTTCGGCGATACCTCGCTGAAATTTTATGTATTGTAATTGACTATAATGTCTTGTTTACATGGCGGTGGTGGTGCAGTGACCAGTGGCTCCGCGGGTGACGGTTGGGACTCACGGACACTAGGGCCGCCAGGTCAAGCGGTGATCATGCCCATCCCTATGACGCGTTTCTCTGTAAGAGTTTTATTCCAGAGATATCTTGAAAAGTGAGTATAACATTGCACGAAGGCTCAAATGAAAAATGGGTGTGACATTTGACTCCAATAAATTGTATGTTCTTAGAAGTGAGAAAGCTTTATTTTGATTCTCTCTCAATTTGGAAATTCGCCTTCTCATACGGCATCACCAACTCACGAAGGGCGCATGTCGTTTGGCGCGGCCCTTGCAGCTAATTTGACAATGGGGCGCACGGGCCGACTGGACTCTCCCAGACTTACCTAAGCCTTTTTAGGAGAAGAGCTTTGGTAGTGACCCATTGGCAGATTAGCTCCAAGGGGCCGCGCCAAACGACCGTCTCCCACTCACGAATACAGAGACTAGATTTATACGGAGGGTACATAAACCTATGTGCTTGGAATAACCTATGTGACAGGGCTAGAGGCCATAGGCTCTCACAGAGTCGCAGACCGAGTGGCGCCGCTCATCCAATCATGATCCATGGATCAAGTACTGAGTCAAATGACCGAACCAAACCACTTTTCCTCATTTATCTTCATCAAACTTGGTGAATTCGTATTCAACTCATCTGAGAGGATAAAAACACAAAATTTACATCATATAGTGGATTACTCTGAAGGCCAAATTATAGAATAAAAGTGTCACTACCATCCTAAGTGGACATGGAGTGACTCCCGGAAGGTTATAACTGATGTTCGATGCTTCATATACTTATAATCTGTCATGCGCCAAACGAATCATAAAAAACTGTTTGCAAATATGAAGTATGACACGTTGGATTACCAGCTTTTTTCATGGACTATAACACTCCATTATGTTCATACATATATCAGCTATAATATAGAGCCTTTGGTGGAATACATCCATACTTCACTTTTTCAAAAGCTTCGAATGAAACATTACAGCGGAAAGGAGCTCAGCGATACGTCATCAAAATGTTCCGAGAAAAATGAATTAGTGGCGACCGAAGTTTCAAAAGCCCCCCGTTCTCAAACGCAACACGGAACCCCATAGCACGTATCTCATAAGTTTTTGCCGTTCCATTCATCGCCGATGTCATTAAATAAGTAAGGTGGAAATTAGGTTGCGTAATATTAAAGGAGAGAAAATCAGAGTCCGATTAAGCAGAAACAAGAATGGCCGATCATTTTCAGTACAATGATTCTTGATACTATGGCAATACCTGGCTAAACTTTGATTCATATAACCAAATTCCTTATTCATGGAATGAATAAATAATCTACGTGAACAGTGGTGAGGAAAAACATTTTTTTACACTGATAGCAATTATCAGTGTAAAAAAATTTGGTTATTGAAGATGTACTAGAACGAGTTCCAACACTGCAAAAGTATTCAGAATTGTTGGAAATATTCGTTGAAGGAGGCACGGATGGAGGAGAAGTGATACCGCTCCCATTTGCAACGTTCAAGGATCACATTCTGGATCCCCTCCCACACCCGCCAAAGCTTTCATTGTTCTTAGGTCAGCGGTGGAGTTGTTTGAAAGGATAGGAATTACAGACTGGTAAACGAGGTAAGCTCCCGCAAATCACCGCATAGTCCGAATAGCATTCACCTGACACCAAGATTTCTAGTGGAAATGAAATGCGTGGAGTTCCCAAAAAAGGGGTTTTTGAAAGAAAGATGCGTTATAGGACTCAATGTTAATTAATAGGAAATAGATACGGTGCAATGCCCAGCGACTAACTTTTAGTGCTGAAGAACTCATTACCAACAAGATGGGCCGTGTACTCGATTTCAGCCGAACTTGGCGAAAGCACCAGATGGTGTTCATGATTTTCATGAAAACTTAATTTAGGGCATTTCGCGTTCACTGCAAGATCACGTTTAATGCAAAGTATTGCCTGTATATCAGTTAACTAAGAGTATATGTAAGTACGGTAAAACTGATAAGTGTGAAATCTTTTAAACCGCGTTATGGCACATAAGCGATAAGAACATGCCAATTCCCATGAGCTTAGACAATTCGCTTGTTTCAATCAGGGATCAAGTGGTGCATTAACCCAAATCATTTATCTAGTAGCAACCTTAAGATTAGATTTTTCAATTTTCTGTTCAACTTGAAACCTTCATCTTCACTTTCATGTATCAGAAAAATGTTGTCTTTGAAAGAGCCTGTCACTACTTGTGAGATTGACATGTGGACAAGGTGAGCTGGGAACATCAAGAGGTAGAAAAGACTTTAGATCATCCACCGTTTTTGTGAGGAGAAGCTCTACAGATACCTCTTGTGGACCACCTAAAAAGGGCTGTCAAGGGACCATCGACTAGTGCTTGATATTTGAGGATTTGCAAGAGTCCAGTAGCAATCTGATGAACCAAGGAGGAAGTATTATACAACCGCATTATCCTGTGGAGTCTGACCATGGCGACGATCAAGAGTGATACGGCACCTTGAGCTACTGAATTACTTTTGCTTAGAAAAATTAAAGGAGTTTTGAATACAACGTTTGCTCCACGACCTATTTGTGTGCAGTGGAAAAGGATTTGATACATTCAGCGTAGACGCGCCACGCACACAGCTCGTGCTTAGAATCGTCTTAGCAATGGAATGCGAATTAGTCGAATTAGTTAATAAAATGAGATGCGAGGGTCAGTCATACCCATCAATGTACGAGTCAGTGATTTCATTTTTACACATGAGTCTGGTACTTATTCGTTGTCTCCAAAAGAAAGAAGGTTCGATTGGCCTAGATGCGCATCGATCTAGTATTCATTTACTTAACCATACCGAAGGAAACAGCGCCACTCATCACTAAATGATACAATAATTGTGAGCATAAAATACTGATTAGTGTTTGACACATTTAAATGTGAGAGGTTCTAAAGACTTGATAAAGTGGTGGAAGAAAAAGTGGTGGAAAAACTTATTTAAGTGTCAAATGAGACGTCGGCCTCAAGGAAAATCGATGAAGAACGCACATTAACTTTTTTTCGAAGTGATCGTAATTGCGTCTTTTCGTTTCATTTTCTTGATTATCCTCCCCCAAATTGTTTCTGGCTGTGTGTGTGTGAATGCAGCAGCAAAGCTCATTATTGGGCCTCGTTAGGAGTAGAAGTGAATGGTTTTCGGGGGTGGAATGGAAGACGGCGAAACAACGCACATCGCGAAACGTCACGTCTAATCCGTTGATTACTTAATACTTTGAGGTTTGACTCATTGCTTTGACGGATCTTCTCCTTTACATTGAAAAGCTTTCATAAAAACAGAAAGGAAGTCATAAGTGACAGCGGGTGTATCCTCAGGATGCACTATGAACCGTTTCATACTTAAATCCCGAAATTTAAGGAAATTCTAAAACCAGTCACATCCGAATGAAAACCTCACTTTGTCAGTATTAAAGAAGATTCGGAATCTAATAAAGAGATCTGTTATTTATTTATTTATTTATTTATTTAATACACCAAAACTGGTGTGCACAAGGGTTTTGTTGCAGAGGAGTGTCCTATGAGTCTTATCAACTGCAGAATTAACAAACTGTGAAAAGTCCACTACTTATCTAATCGAGCTTGACCACATATTAAAGCTGAGTGGTCATGATCACATTGTGATCACAAAACCTTCTCAAAAGTCATAAATAAATGTTGCAAACAAAAAATTGTAAAATCGTCTTGAAGAAGCAAGCGAACGCAAAGAGCAATGAATGATCTCAGAGGCGGGTCCCGCCGTCAGGAAGCATCCGTGGTCTATGGCAGTTGTTCGCCCTCTCAAAGCAGTTTGACCCTTAACATGAGTGCTCATGTTAATTTGTCTGCCACCTGTTCACGAAGAAAACTGTGCTCACTTTTTCTAGCCAATTTACCAGTTTCTTTTCAGATATCAATTTTTATCTATGAGCAGTTTTATTATGACAACCTAGGATGCTCCCTCCGCTGCGATATGTACACAGTTTTAAACCTGAAATTCTATCATAGACACTTAGGAAGATTTTGAGGTGACCCGTGTGCCCGCACCATATTTCCGGCATCACAGAAATACCGATGCTTCTCGATAAATCAAGTGAATTACCGAAACCGGCAAGTTTCGTAGTATGTTTGAATACGTGCACAAAATCTCATGATCCAATCGATAGAATATTGAGTTGTCCAAGATAAGATTTGATCAGCGGATCATGCATGTGATGACAGCGCATCTTTTCACCACACCATCACTACATTGCAACATCTCTTACCCCTTCCGTTTCTATAACGTCCCAATCAAAAAAACTGTTTGAGTCAATCGGCACATTTATCAGCCACTTTCGCACGGATTATTCCAGTCACTTGTTAAACTCATCAATGGGCTCAATGCGTAATATTCCGAGGGTTGACGTCGATGTGAGCAGCTGAACACTTGCCGTCCAACAATGTTTCGTCAGTCAAATGGCGTTTCATGTCATCATCAATTACCGAGCAATTTGTCCTATGCTGTGTAGATAAGCCCTTTACCGCTTCTTCTTAGGGAAGGTTAACCTTTGGGAGGCTTATTTAGGCTGAGTGTGAAATGACTGTGGAATATAAAATCCGTGGTGCTCAGTAGTGCAACAGTAGCGAAAGAATGAAAAGAAACGATTGAGAACTCAAAGAGTAGGGACTCTCCTACCACCACGGACGTGTTTCAAGGACTCGTTTTACCAGCCACTGCTGAAAAGAGTAATGCAGACGGCAAGAGCAGCTAGGCCACCCAACCCTTTACGTTGCCCCGCCCTTCGTCGCTTCTCAGCCATTGGACCCCATGACTCATATGCGTTCAAACGAAGCCACGATAAAAATCTCAAGGTGTACCTCTCCGAACAGTTTTATCACGATTTCGCCATTCACAGATCATCACAGTTTTACACCTTCATTGGCACTAATGATGCCTTTCAGGCCTATCGTTCAAGCTAATCCACCATGGCTAATATAACTCCTCTTCCGGCATATAAATAGTTTTATTGCCCACGTTTTAAAAGGTAATGTCTTTCGAACCATCCAAAATCGGAGTCTAATGGTCCCTTTGATGACGACGGTCCCTCTGTGACAATGCACTAGTACTAGAGTCGAAATCCAGGTCCATTACCTCCCAATCGTTCATTGAAATGGAGGCTGCGATCTTCTATCCCCGATCCGCTGTGTAACGCCGTCGTTTTCACAATTTTGAACAGAATCCGAATGATGGGCGCATCCCAGAGGGAAAGGATATACATAAGTTACTAATAATACGTTACATGTAATTGTCTTTCTACAATCTGTAAATAAATGAATGCATTCTGAGAATATGCACCGAGGCAGTCAGTGCCAGGGCAGAGCTTCCACAGGAAATGAGACCAGTCAAGATGAGGACACCCATCAAATCGTCGAAATGTGTTGATGGAAACATGTGGATGATTTTTAGCCGACACGCGATGAGATCTACCGCATCATAGATGTAATAGGATCTCTGTGCACGGAAAAGCGTAGGAAAGACACGTGTTTTTGGTGTAAACTGCGAAAATGAGTGAATATACAGCTTTATTCAGCATTTTTCTTAAAGGCACACCTTGCGGCGAAAAAATTGCAAGTCTTGACGCACCTTTTACTGAAAGTAGAGGTTTTTATTTATATACCAGAGAAGAAAAACGAAAGATAAGCTTGGAGAACGCCGGAAACAAGACTCCTTACGGTCCTCGTACGAGTACTACAGCCTAGAATCGAAACTCTGCTTGGTGGTATCACTCAAATTCCAACGATATCACCTGTTCCGTCCTGCTAACGTAGTCTTCATCATTAGAATTCTGTCTTATCTTAACTTTTCATGATGGTTCGCAAGCATCCTTCGCCACGTAAACGCCACGTTGGAATTCGGTTCATCCAACGCCGGGTCTAATTCGGTTTTTTGGGTGCAGCTCGGTTGAGGTCGAGCGCGCCAATCGCCGCGAGGGTACGCCGTGATGCGGAGGAGGTGTGCGGCCTGGACAACTACCTATGGGTCCCACCTGCCCCAAGAAGGTAAGTGCCTATTTTGATTACCGCGTGGTGTGCCTTTAATAAAGGAATTTTTACACTGGAACAAATTTTAGTTTCCCATTCAAGTCCCTTTATGTTCTGAATGGAAGCAGAATACGCGGCGCATCATAGCAAGAGATCAATTAATTAACGTCGAAAGAATAATTTTTTAAGTCTGCATAACAAAGTCAGCGCATCATGCCGAAGTTTTTAAAGGGAGAGCATGGGAATTTCTATCATTTCGCTGACGGGATGAATCCACTCAACCCAAAAAACGACCTTTATGAATGCAAAGCCTAGTGTACAAGAATTACGCATGCACATGTTACTCCAATTTTCAATACAAGTTGAATACATGGCGCCCACTAGAGTGGCACCGTGTCGTGTAGAATTTCGCACCGCGGCGTGCGAGATGGGGCGCCGTACGTAGTTGGGTCCTAAAGCGATTACCTTGTTCTGCGCTTCATTTTGGGCGATGCTTAGGAGTCAGGCCATATGGTAGCTATGACCTTCCACATTCACGATTAACTGTACTCCATTCCAACCCATTGCACTTGGGTCGATCTCGACGGGAATGAATCTATATATATCATTTTAATGCTAATCAAAGCATACCAGCGTAGCGTAGGGTAAGAAGACGAAGGTAGTTTAATGAATGGGAAGACTCAAGAGCTTGAGTGGTACTGAAATGACCCTCACCCGATAGCACGCAGTGCCCAGTATACCACAGATTTGATTTCTGAGATCCTATATATTGTTTCCAGGGTGTGTTGTGACTTGTTGATGTGCATAACACCTTCATTATGAAAACAACGAGAGTTAATTCTGCAAAAACACGCTCTAGCAACATATTTTAAGCAGAGTTGATGGATTATTCCGCCGTGATTCTAGAGACTTATTGACACAATACTGTCATGAAATTTGATTTTTGTTTACTGCTTTTTGCACAGTTCAGGATACCAATATTATTATGAGATTCGAACTAGAGTAACTTGAACGAGGAGCGTGATGCTCAAAGGACACTGAGGTTATCTTCCACACCCCAGAAAGGTCACATATATTTCAGTAATTCCATTGCAATGATAGGAGTGCCCGATTGACCTTATTGGAGCAATAGATCCTTGACAACTAATAGAAAAACCCTTTTCAGGCCTAGCGATCACAGTGGCACAGCCACTCCACCCTAGTCAAAGCCCACTCGAGCTTCTCATTGATTGGCTGAACTAGGAGGGCGTGGCTAGCGTGGTTTCGAGCGGGTGTGGTGCCTCGACGGGGCACCATAGTGGACCAAAATGTGTAAAACCCGCATAGTTACCCGAAGACCTACTGCACCATAAAGATAAGTCGAGTAGTCTCAGCTGGGTGACGTATTTTATTTATTCCACGATGGTGGTAAGCCAGATAAAAAAAAGAATGATGAAAAAATTAGCAGAAGTATCAAGTCTCATGGAGGGGGACGGATCATAGACAATTTTTAAAATGGGAAAAATGGATGTGTTGTGTGATAAATGCGTGATCGAGACGGCTGTTAAGCTTTATATATGACTAATTGTAAAAATAGTTGGTTGATTGATTGATCCGAAGAGAGCGTGTCGAGGATAATGGGTGGTGTAGTTGATTGGTAGCTAATCAGCTGATGAGTGTGTTACACTGAAAACGAACAACCGCCCCAGGCTGTCCCATTCTTACGGGTTCCAAACCTTCCCAGCTTATGCCGACGTAGCCATGTAGAGAAGTTTCGATGTGAGAAGTCTGCTGAGCTACTCCTTGCCAGTAGATAAGGCTATGAGATCGTACGCAGGAACCCTCCGAAATCCGAGATTAATGTTTGCTGTTCTCGAGAAGGCGTCAAATACTCAGCGAACAGATCTGGCAAAGCTCAGTACTGAAAGACTATGTCGAAGCAAGATGTACAAGCCTTAGCGATCCATTCCTCTAAAGCCAGCACCGCCAAGGCTGGGACGCGCTTGAATGGTACGGCTTTAAGTATGCAGGCGAACTATTCGGTCATGTCATCACCTGCCATTGGGAAGTGGCTGGAAGAAGAGTAGAAGAAAGTGTTCTTGCGCTCAGAAAAAGAGACATGCAAGATGCGTCAGTACCATAGCAGATGGTCCCGCCTACAAACAGAGCGATACCGGACAGTCCCGCCTACAAACGAGCGATACGGATAGCGGCCACAAATAGACCGCTACTGTTTCCGAAATACTAGTTGGCTAATTCTAATATATACCTCCTAGATGCCTACATACTCGATAGCTCAAGCGATTAAGACGCCAGCGAATTGCGAAAAAGGTGTGGGCGTGTCAGTCTAGGGAAGAATTGCGAAAAAGGTGTGGGCGTGTCAGTCTATGGAGGGGCAAGAACCGAGACAGGTGGAGAATAGCTAGGTGGATATATAAACATACACATGCATAAAGCATAAAAACATTAGGCATTGATGAAATGCAAGAGCTCCAAAGGTTCGTTCTATCCACACAAAGTCCGCCCATCAAAAAAAACACGCCCTCGTGCCACGCATTGCACTTCCATTCAGGGATATACGCATTAATAGCTTCGATGACTTACAGGGCCTACCAATGTACAAGTCAGTACTTCAACCTCTAAGCGGACCAGGTACAAATCCATAAACCTAGGAGACTTAGGAGGGTCTGTGTGACCATAATACGAGATTTCATCCAGTACCATATTGATGACTTGTCTTTACATCACCTCCATCTTCGAATCATTTTCTTGCATCGGTTTTCAAAATTCCTTGGAAGAAAATGCCAACGGCTACATAATTGGAATGAAACTAAAGTCAGAAGCTTTTGTTAAATGGAAAAACTTAAAATGGAATTTGAATAAGGTCGCTCCGGAGTTCCAAATGATAGCTTTTAGACGAAAATATTGCGTTAACCACCCCTATAACAGTTGGTGAATGGCGAACCGTGCAATAGCAGCGATGAGCAATGGAATATTATTTTTGCTAGGACGACTGCTTTTAAATATTTATAACCCCATATTCAGCTTTGAGCTTTCGGAGTTTTTCCAAGTACTTTGGCCCGTCGCACGATACTGAACATTGCCCTGAATTTTATTGAGCCACGATGAAAGCAATTTCCCGCTCATGCACATTCTTGTGTTCCAGTTCCAAGAATTACTCCAAAGGTAAATGGCTAATTCTAGCTACACAATTGGAATGAAATTGAAGCGTTATTCAACCATGTACACATTTTGCAGCCGATTCTTTCCACATGATCACGTTCGACTCATCATTTATTATGCTTATGCTGCCAAATCCTCAATAGTCGATTCTGTGCAATAGATAAATGCAAAGGTCCATTTGCACGTATGGGTTTCGCAGCAATTTTATTAATTTAAAAAAGTAAAAACATTTTATGAAATACTTTTATGAGCAAATATTCTCCGGAATCTTTCAGTGTTGTAAAAACAAAATCCTTTTGCCTGTTGAATGCAAGACCTACCTAATTTCTCCAACGACCAATCTGTCTACAGTACTCGCGCTTATTTACCTACACAAGCCACCTTTCTTAGCGAGATGATTTATTTTGTTGTTTATCGTCCGTCGGGCGTTTATTTGTCAGCATATTTCAGCACTTCCTTATCGACCTCATTTATGAATGCATTCAAAGGGGCGCAGGTAAGCAGATCTATGAATAGGGAGATTCGGCTGAGTGACTAACACCAAAATTATGTAATGGTCATATGCGGGGAGGAAATAACTGCGTGGCAACTGACGATTTTTAGAATGTGGGCCGAATTGCGGGAACAAAATTCACGAAAAAATAATACTGTAGCGGAACATTCATCTAACCAATAAAAAACAAAGGAAGGTAAGCAAATATTACATTGTGTGATAAATATTAGTGAATAGTGTAGTGAGTGGTAATTAGATATAATTTTCGAAAGTAACAAATAAAATTAAGTAGCTGATATCAAATAGATTAGTAATTTCCGATTTCGGTATTTTTGATTTTAGATAGCTCCTGAGATACCTCCTGATTATCGCCGCAGCCCGCGATGCGAAACTTACAACAATTAGGATGCTGCGTTATGGGCAAAAGTTCTGTGTCGCACGGGACTCGAACCAGCACTTTATGCTTTCCGGGCATATGCGCTAATCCATTACATTACCGACACCCTTTTCACCTATACTCAGCTTCTGAATGGGAGCTGGAGAATTTTGGGACGCGCCGTACATTCGACATTACATTAGAATTGTAGAAGAAGCTATCAGTATGCAAGCAAACATAAACCTTGTGTGTGTGGATCAGAGGAATTTTTAAAAAATGTGCTTTTGCAAAGGAAACGTTCGTCTAGCAAGGTCGAATTTCGACTAGCCAGCTGTGCACAATTGCAATGAATGCGGCCGTTTATTGCAGCACCAGAGCAATCTACTTTAATTGAGGAAGTGACTCAGGTATAACAAGGTCGAAATGGTCCCTTTGTCAAAGACAAATTTCCCCGAACCACTTACAAAGTAGTGCAGTGAAATAATAATAGTAAATTGAAAAGGCAGTAAAATGCATTCGAAATTTGATATTATTACTTAAATTCAATAGTAAATTGAAATAAGAATAAAATTAAATGCAGTAAAATGATAATAATAATTTTGAGATAGGTGATATTTCCAACCTTATACTGTAGACGGCGGAGGTGGATCAATGACAGATGGCGCGCACACCTACTCTAATGGTGCAGGGATCAATGTGCGCCCAGGTTAGCCGGGCCTACCATTTATCCGAGGTCGATGTAACGATACCAGACTCGTAAGGAAGGATAAAAACACGGATGTGTACATCGTCTGGGCTACGTGATTCCCAGCGTAAGCCAAATCGTATACATCTTTCATCACGATTTGGAATGGAAGTAGACTGCGTGGCGTATCCCAACAAGGGATTGATGAATGGCGAAAAAAACCTTTTTCTTATAGCCTCTGAATTACGGAAAAAGCCAGAGTTGGCTTTGATCAGAGCCACAAAATAGATAACTTATAACTCTCATTTAAAATAATTTGTCATATTTTGCAACTTTCCGGCTGTAGAAGTGTGGAACAACCAGCAACGTTAGGCATTTCTGCCATACGAACCATTGCCATAACCACCCAAGGCGTTAATTCTGTCGTATGGCCTGTGGTATTCAATGCAGTAAAGCAAAAAGTAAAAGACGCCAGGATGAGAGATGTTGCATTGCACAAATACTCGACAGCGAAATATTTAGAGAGGTAGAAGTTGGTCGCGAACACGCTACGCATGGATTGTTTTCAGCTTATTGACAACTCAGCAAGAAATTTTCTTGAGCAATAACAAGAAAATATAGACTACTCTAAAAGGGAAATGAAAAGGAGGAAGAGTCAACCCCGCAAAAGGATTAGCACTAAGAAATCCGAGCATCTTATTTCTTCTGCAGATCTCTCCAGAGCTGAAGAAAACCTTGAAGACTTGGCTTGAAGAAACCAGAAGGGGATAATTTTGGCTTACGATAGAAAGGACGTAGTGTGGACGAGTTTAAGTGGCCGCCATTGCACAAACTCGCCAATTAGACGCCTTGGCATGATGCCAAAATGAGATGTTTCTATTAGAAATTTGTTTTTCCTTTACTTTTTACTTTGTTCTTTCTTATATTGTTTCTAGATGTACTTACATGAATGCTAACGTAGTTGGGAATGGCCACTCCACTGCGCTGGGAGTCAGGTGCTACAACTAACGTTGGCCCGCGGCCCGTCTCCTACAGCGGACAACTCCGAAGGTCTGTGGAATGATGCGAATTGGATGCGAATACACACCGCAGCGATGCGCTCTTGAATCCGGGTTTTTTCACCGATTATCGCTTCTAACCTTGTGTGTTCGTTACAAAATGCTCATTTCCTTGCATCTTTCTCTTGTTTCGGACCCCTTCCGGTTCCTTTAAGAATCGCGTCATGGCTCGTTGAGGTCGTGACAAAAACGCTCCTTGGCACGTTGGGGGTGTGGCCAAAACACGCTTATCGCTATTCAGCTAAGAACAATCACGTTATCGTCCATTCACTAGCAAACGTGAAGTGTGTCACAAAGATACATATGTCTCATTAAGGTCAGCCCATCTGCGAGGCAATTCTCAAGCGAATAAATCAAGAAAAGGAATTTAATCGGAGAAGAACGAATGAAGAATTGGCTAGTTGGGTCGATAGTCAAAAATTGATAATGATTTTAATCAATGACTATGATATTCAACATATGTTTATATATGATCGGTATAAGGTCAGTCATGGAGTAATGCCTGAAACTGCCCTGGATCCCAGCATTATTCAGAATACACTACAGAATTCGTACCATCTCAGAGGTTTCGAGTGAAAACATTAAAGAAGTTTATTATAATAAATATATCTGATGATGGGTATTTCTATAAGACATTGAACTGGGCATAACATGCAGAAATCATGGAGAATTAACAGCTACATACAAAAATAGCCAGGTGGAGCCGAAACGTTAGTGAGAATCGGAGGAAGAAAAAATGGAAAATGGTCGGAAGCAATCGGTCAAGGTCTTGGAATCAGCTCCACCTTGCTCACAACTGCTCAGCTTTTGCGTCGATGCATAACTCTTGCGGTTTTTGAGCATTTTTCCGCCGAAAAATTGGTGCTTTGCGCTTAAACATAATATTTTTCAATATTCTTCATTTGCCTTAAGTCATGAAAATGCGCTTTGAAAACCAAAGTCACATTTTTTAAAATAATTTTGCCTGTTTTTTTTCGAAAAACCGCACTAATTATGCAACAACCTTTATACGACAAATTCATTACTCTGTGTTGATGTAGCCGAGGATGCTTGGATGATATCTGGTGTCGGTGGAAGGCGATTCTCAGTGCCAGTACTCGCGTCACATTCGAAAGCGATTGGAGAGATTGCAGGCACACGGTACAAATCACGACGACGCATTGTGGATTTATTACTGAAACACTCCAAACATGCATCACAATAAAACGAAACACGAAAAAACACAAGAGGTGCCTTTAGTCAGAACAAGGTATCGCATAGCACGGTGTGATGGTTTTAGGACCCAAATACACACGACGCTCACAGTTGGCACGCTTTGCGTCGCATGCCACACGCTTCGTTGTGAAACTACGTCCTAACGATATCCAAGAGCACAGGGAACACTCCTCATAAGGCATGCTTCGAATATGAAACCACTCCTTTTCTCGATCAGAGTGAAAACTAATGTGATGAGTCAGAAAAAAGAGAAATCAAAATTAGTGGGATTTCAAAAATTTCAAGAAAAATATTTATTCGGTAGGAGAATATCTGTGTGCAAGGATTCGCGACCAGGCACTCTACGTGCAATTAGCAGACAGTTCAAATACGGCGAACAGTGAGGTACTCTTGGGAGCTGCTCGTAGGCGTATTGCCATTATAAGGGGTGTAGGTTGGGACACACGAATCTAGGCCTCGGCCAGTGACACCCTGTGGCATTTGCCCTGTGACATAAATTATTCAGACAATTTGTTCATGTAAATCCTATCCTCCTTGCACGTCTGTTCCGTTGTATTGATGAATTACGATGATATAAAAGAAGTGTATAATAATTTAAGAGATCTGCATGGTCATACGTGACCTGGTGGCCCCACTGACCGTGTGTCCCAACCGTCACCCCCATTGTAAGTACCACGAGAGATAGTTCAGATAATGGATAAACATGGAAAGGAGGTACTGAGTAATAACGCAATGAAGAAAGGACGGATTGAAACGGGAAGAATTTAAAAGTGGTACTCCTTCAACAGAAGATTCCTGTCACGAACTTATGTTCGCTCCCGCTAAGGTAAAGTAGAACAGCAATAAAACTAGCCATGGCTGGTGCCTCGCCCCTCCATTGCTACTTAGACATCCGCGCTCAATTCGCTAGCGTAAAACCACTACAAGTGGCATAACGAAGTAAATGCAAAATACGTCACACATATCCTCGAACTCCGAACGTTCATTCATAGTGAACACGACGGCACTACTAAACGCCCAGACTCCCTCTTCGTGCTTTTAACGATTTTACATAATGGAAAAGTCACAAATAATATTTTGTGTGTTTATGATCAGTACTTTACTTCTTCGGTGAACATGGCACTATTTATGTAAATCCCAAAAAAAACCCTGAAAGTTTTTTCAGTTACCCATATAATAATGTTGTGTCTGTACAATAAGAGCCGCATGCAGTGTTTCACGCAAAAAAAGTGAAAATCCGGCTAAGATATTAGGTCTGTGCAGAATAAATGGCCGAAACGGAACACTTTTTTCAAAACGCCATAACTTCGCTCAGACACAACTTCATTTGTCGAAATAAAAATCATTCGAATCTACAGAATTTCGCCGACGATCTGGTAAAGAGAATATGCTATCATGATCAAATTCTGCATTGCGAAAATTAATGAAGTCAACGATGGCATTTTTAACATGCATCGTTTCGGCGAACTCCTTCTGACGCAGGTTTGCATCGAGAACCGGGAAAAAGTGGTAATCCGTCAGGAATAGGTCTGGGGAATAAGTGGGGTCAGGGAGCGTCTCGATCAGTTTCTGCCGGGTGACTTGCGAACTGTGGGGTTTTGCGTTGTTTTGCGCACCCAGTAAAAAACTTTGCAGTTAGGCATCGAGCCTCTCCCTCACCCCGCTTGTTCCCCAGACCTATCCCTGACGGATTACCACTTTTTCCGGGTTCTCGAAGCAAACCTGCAGCAGAAAAATTATGCACGGTGAAAATGCCATTCTTGACTTTATTGATTCTCGCAATCCAGAATTTGATCGTGATGGTACATTTTCCTTACCAGATCGTTGGCAAAATTCTGTAGATTCGAATGGTTAAAATTTCGACAAGTAATCTTGTGTCTGAGTGAACTTGTGTCTGAGCGAAAATATGGCCAGTTGGTTTTGGCCATTTATTCTGCACAGACCTAATACATCTACTTAAAAAGGTGGCCGAGGGGGCGCGGGCTCAGAGTAAGTGCTGCCCCGTCATCCGCAGGTGTCGGAGACGCATAGTTGGAAGAGGAAATTACGGATACAGTCCCACTCTCCGTCGCAGCTGCTGCGGACGACGAGGCAGAGTACTTACCCGGTCCCAAGGCCGCCACTTTGAGGGGTGTATAGTAAACGGATTCCCAAACTTCGTATGAAACTTTCTATGCTGCCCTTATTAAGCAAGTACAACATAAATATATGGGCAACAGAAAAACTTATTTTTCCGTGCACTATTTCTTTGAATGCGTATGGCTCCGTCTCTAACATCGTGTGTTCATCAGTTCCCAATGCCAATGCGAAGTATGTCCTCATCTTGAAAAGGCACTGAGTAGTAAAAGATGCGATCCTGATGGGTGAAGAGGGAGTGTGCACACTTTATGTCAAATTTTCGCTTTGCGACGTCGCACTCGCGGCGCCATCAGCCCAACTTGCCGCAGTCGGTTGAAATTCTGCTCAGGACGCAAGGGTCTGTACCATGGAGATCCTTTAAAATAGCTCTTCGTTTCATCACTATCTAAAAACAATAGCTTTTGTGCCCTAAAAAACGAAATAGTGACATAAAAATCCAAAAAACGATAGCATTACATATTAACAATCTTAACTAAGGAAAATTAATTTGAGCGTAAAACTCCGAGGGAAGTGTTGCATGTACGCAAAAAAACCGTGGCGCTGCTCGCTGCGCGCGGCAGCGCGAAATTTCGACATAAGTGTACACGCCCGGGAGAGAGGCATTTTACAGAATGCTGAATACCTAAACATCACCAGCTAACGTTTCACATTCTCACGAATAACGCTTCACTAAGACGGCGCCAGATTAGATGTCCAAAAATAGCGTATTCTGTAAAAATGCCCCTCCCCTTCGAGACAGCACTTGTAAATGTTCATTCTGGCAAGTGAACTAATTACTCACCACCTACAAACGGCACGTAAAACTTGTTCGTTGGGTGCAAGTGGAGTACCAGTGATAGTGCCGTGACCAACCTTCGTCATCAGCTCATCGAATTGACGAAGTTGCGACCTTGCACGAGCTTTCCTATATTGGAACCTGAAAAATTGTTAAGTTTTATGAGGGGGACATATCCGAAATACTTCGTACATGTAACTCTCGTACAGTGTTCAAGGGTAATTGGTAAACATAGCTGTGATCGGCAATTATCAGTGACATCAAAGTTGAAAAGATAAAATTATATTGATGCGCTTAGTTGTGAGAGTGTGCGTGGAACTAGTAGAAGGGACGGTCTCCCACTTTAGGGCGTGGATGAACAGTCATGTCTATTTAAGCAAACTTAATTGGTTGAGAAATTCATTTGATAAAAATCTCAAATTCGGATTCTGTGTGGATTGTTCATCTATAGTGTTTTCAGATTAGGTTTCGAGAGAATAAGTTAGTCTCGTGAAATCACGAATGTTGCCTGTGTAGCCGATTAGTAGTGTTACTTACTTAATATTTTGCCTGCCTCAGTCCCACCTACAGCTATGTATTTTACGATGCCGCGTCACAACACGTATACATAAATAAATAAATAAATAAATAAATAAATAAATAAATAAATAAATAAATAAATAAATAAATAAATAAACATTGTGAGCGACCGGACTGTTAAGCTGCCTCATGTCCTGCCCACCACTTTAATAAGCTGCTTTGCTTCGGACCAGCAGCTTTCCACAAATTGATCTGTTCTGCATAGTAAATCAGAAAAAGAATGAAAATCAAAGATCTGAAGTGACCTACCCAATGAATTCATAGGCACTTGATAGTGTTGATACACCAATAAGCACGAATAACACAATAATCAAGACCACCCACCACAACACTGAAATGGATATATCTCGGAACATTAGACGAATATTTGATATGGAAATCGATTATCGAATAACAAGAAGAACAGTGCGCACATATCTAGGTAATTATAATCGGAATAAGTATTAAAACAAAAGTCGGACACGTCTAACTACTCAAGTCACAAAAGCAGATGCACTGACATGCATACGCATAGCGATTGCGAGCGTTAGCACACTAAAATGACCACACTGTTGAAATGCACTTTCTGACAAACTTCAGAATTTTTTATTTTATCCCAGTTCCACACTATTCCATAAGTCTTAGCACTGTGTCTCTTTTTGTGCATTTCTTGTTAGAGCCGCAACCAAGATGGTAATCAATTCTGACGCTGACGCTCGCTCAAGCGACAAGGCCAAATAGAGGTAATTTTGTCGTCCAAAACTTCCAAAAAATTTTATTTTATCCTTTCTACGCTATTGAAGACTCAGCAATGTATTCGAGATAACGGTATGTTTCTCAATGTATATACTTACATAATACATATTTGAGTATGTTTAATGATGATAGATAGTCTTAGTAGCTTCATTCATCACCTGCGGAAGCTTCCAAAATGGTGACATTGGAGGCATCAGCGTTTTCATGAAATAGGTCAAAAACGATAAATATACGTAGAAAACTTGTGGAATCAGCCTTCGTAGAAGTGTATAATCCGCAAAAAAAGCGCGTAAACAAATTAGATTCGCTCGCACATCACATATCAAGAACTCATGTCAATCTGTGATGTGCAGCGGTAATGAGCAGCATGTGACGTGCTCCTCCCTATAGGGTTAGCATGGATAACAGGGGCTACGTAGAGCGTTTTCTCTGAGAATTGAACACACTTTCCACTGCGAACTGCACTACACACCTTTTAAGATTCTGCCATTCACCTACAGTAACCGCACTTCATTATCTTGAACACACTAGTGCTTTTGAAATCATTTACGTCATTTCCATAATGCAGATTTATTTATTTTAATGCCGTAAAGCATATCGGAAAGTGGAAAGAATAAAAATGAAAGAGATATCTCATTGCTAAGGTCATTGAAGTGAACATTATGGCATCAATTCGGCAGCGTTTATGGTAGCGATATCGGTGGAACAAGAGTTTTCGTGGAATTTGTGAAGTAATGGCAGTATATGTATCGATCAGGATCATCGCGGAATTATCGTTTTGTGTATAAGTGGAATTCTGGTATATGTGGGGACTGATCGATTTTACATGGATTTCTCGGCTCCACACACTTGAAAAGATTAAAAAGAAAAAAGAGGAGGATACTGTGGGTATCGACGAATTGTCAAAACCACGAAGTTAGCGTGGTTCGTGAAATATGCGGAAAAGAATTAGAATTGGATGGTTCATGGCTCATGAAAAATCTATGGGTATATGGTTCTTTTTCACAAAAACGCTGTTGACAAGCCTCTACCAATCGATATGTATCTAATAATTTTCCTTTATTTTTACAAGTATGCAAATTTCACTGATTCTACCAGTGAGCTCTATATTACTGATATGTCCTATACATATATTGGAACGCAAACACCTTTTCATCGGATAATTCACTTCACTAGCACGTCACTGAGGATAATGAAGACATAATGAAACACTCTTTTCGGATTATATTCAGCGTGGAAGCTTCAGAGTAGTTGAAGGACACATCTGTCCACTAGGCGATGCAAAAACTATTGGGTGAGTACAAGGAAACGTGTGGAGATGGGATAAACACAGAAGTAATGAAATTTCCTGAGGAACGCAACGTCACCCCTTCCATGATTTATGTTATTTGCCTTTGAAGAAAAAACCCTTGGAAAATTAGACAATCGATCGATGACCGTAGTCGTGCCACCCGGAACAAAGTATGATGATCGCGGACTACCTCATTTTTATTTTTCCTCTGAAATCACTGTAAAGCAGGTGGTATGAATACCTGAAGAACTTTCTTCCCAAATACCTTTCTCCTCCTTTCTCCAAATGCATTCCCATAACATGACTCTAAAGGTTGCTCAACCATTGTTTGACCCTGATGTAGTGGACCAAGCAAGATGATCCCTGTGAGGATTGACCACATGCAGCATTTGTCTGTACCGAACGATAGGCAGGACGAATTTCGAGAAAACCATTTCTTCTCCAGCTGAAGACGGTGAAAACAGTGCAGGCTCCGAGCGCGTGGATAGATTCACAGTGACGATCGCGCACTGCTTGCGGTGTCCCCCTTCTCTCCAACAACCCATTCATAACTACGGGTATTTACCCACTCACAAGGTCAGTGTCTTTAGGAACTCTAAAGGAGAGTAATGTTGATTTCGGTTGAGTAGAGGAAGGTGAGGAGAATAATGAAATAGGCAGACCGACTCACTTGACTTCGCTATGGAAATGAAATGCTCGTTCAGAGAATTGATGAAACCTCCTACCGGCCCATTCTCTTGTCTGATATGACGAGAGAAAACGAGTTCGAACACAGTAATAAGTGACGGAGAGGAAAAGATGCCTCACATCGCTATAGCACATTACAAGGAACTTTCGCAGTTTCTCGCAGCCATCCCCGGGCACAGGTTCCTAATCGGATCGAAATGTTACCTGAAAACCACTTCTTGAAGCGGGGTGTATATCGCTAGGCCGGAGTTTGCCAAACGCGACGGACACGTTGTGAATTGTTTTGTTTACAAAGCGTTGAAACAGGCACAAACATTCATATCGAACATATGGCACACAAATTGTACTTACCCGTAAAGTCCTGACTGGAATTCAACCGGCAGCAAATGTAGCGGGGGCGTAGCGTATGTCGCATGCAAAAATCTGATCCAACGATACAAGGATAAAGTTTTTGGCGTTGATCCATCCCATCTTGGGATTCTAGTCCCATTCAGAATCGTGGTGGCTGGTGAATGTGATGTGGCCTATACAATGACTTGCGATGGCCAGCCCATGTACAAGTCAGTGCTTTTATCTTCCCAGACGAGTGTGGTGCCAATTTACCGTCCGCGGAGGAGGCCACGAATTGGTTGGCCTGAGCGGGGGTTGATGCAGGATTTGAGCCTCGCACCATGAGAGTGGGCTGCGCGCCACCTTTCACTACACCACCTCCGCGCGCCCAACGATATACATTTTTTAAAAGGCATCAGAACGGAAGAGGAAGGATTCATTGTCACATCAATTTCAAGAATGGACTGTCCAACCAGCTCAAATCACGTGAAAATCTCCTAGCATGCGGCAAATTCACAACGATGTCAGCAAGGCACATGGCGCGTGTGGCGACGACTATCCAACTGGGTCATCGGCACGGTGGCCTAGTTGGATAGTTCTGACGCAGCGTCGTTTGGCCCTTTTAAGGGTTCTCTCGTAACAACGCCGCTTTTATCTGTTGGGGATATCCCTTCGCACAGGCATATTCACTCCTCATCAACCACATACCCAAATTATTATGCCAAAGCATTAATGCGCTAACCAGGCATTTTCCAGCATAGGGCGTTCACCTCCACGATAACACAAAAACGTTTTTAAAAGGCAGAAATTGTGCTGCCTACGAGGCCATAAGGTGAACGAGAAGAAGGTTAGAGACCAAACCAGGTACGCATCGAGAAAGTGATCGCCCTGAAATCTTGCCTTCATGTCCTCCTTCGCTCTCATCTCTCATCTCAACCTTCCCTTACGGGCACTTACTTTCGTTGTTTATTCAGCAAGTTTGTTTTGCAGCGGGTTTTCTTTTACTTGAGAGTCAATCAACAAAAAAGCTTCTCTTCAAATCGACTAGGTCCTAAAACTCCATAATGTCTGTCTCGGGACATACGCGAAAATATGTTAGAATTCGGATGCTGAAATCCATATTTCCTTTGCAAAAAATTAGGTATGTATGCTTATATATTGAGCAATGGAAAAAAGTTGCACGCAGTTTCTCATGGGAAAACCACCGTTCCTATGAAATGCCTCGATATAAGAAGGAAAAGGGGTGCAGACGTCCATGAGGATCTTCAGAGAGTATTGAGTCCAGATCTAATTTGCGAGCATTTCCTTGAAAAAGAAAAGGCAAAACATATTTATCCCCTAATGGCTAAATTACGTATTCCTCTTTTTTGAGAAATACCCCTCCCCACATTTCTCTACTAAGTGACACATACGGCAAACATTTGCACACAAGGCTAGTGAACAAAACGTTACTGATCAATATCCCTGTATTGTATAAACCGCTAGCTTACCAGTGCTATGTGGCGTGCGAAGTATACTCCATGTCGGAGCGCTTGATAGGGCGTGGTCTACGGACATAGGTGGGTGGCGAGAGTGAGAGTGCGTGGTAAGAGTGGGAGTGTGTGGCGAGGTGAGAGAGTTCGATACACTCTCACCTAAGTCCGTAGGCCGCGCTCTATCAAGCGCTCCGAAACGCACTGTACATCGCGTAGCTGAAACTGCCTTATGATCGTTAGCATTTCCACGATTTTAGCATTTCTTATACGCTGCGCATTCAGCACGTAGTACCTTGTATCTTCAAAAATGATGAAAGTGTGAGAAGATAGGAGAGCATCATAGCACATTACGCTCCGTTAGAATGAGCCATGCATTCGATTCCATTGGAAATTGCAGGAAATTAAATTTAATACAAAGAGGGCCAATTATGTTCCACCTAAGGCCTGGATGGACTCGGCAATTTGCTTTGATAAGATAGTATTCCAAGCTTCAAACTATAACAGTAAAAAAGTCGTAAATACAAATTTAAAAGGTTATAAAGAAGTTGCTGCCGGTGTAACTAATTCAAAACATCCAGCCCTACTGATAAGGTTCAACAGGGTATCGACCCTTTCCTCGTTACGTCTCTCTTCATTTTTTTTTCAAGTTTTTCTCTTTGTCCTTTTTTCTCACTGCACAAGGCACCCTCTCAATCCGTACTTAATGAATATCGCGTAAGCAGAGCTTAGGTTGATTCAAAGGAATCGTATTCGGAATTTAATTCTTCTTCCTTCCCCATATATAGTTATGTCCTTTTTGTTTACTGCAGGCCACACGCAAAGCTTTATGCGAAAAGTTGAAATCCAGCAGAGATTTATCTTCTTGGATCCTCCACTGGTTCCGGATGAGTGGGCGGGACCGGGAAAATGGGCAGAGCCGCGAAGACTCGAGGAACAAATCGGTGGGAATCACGTGATCGGTGACGCGGTGTAGGAAGCAAATCAAAATCGAGCTCAAAACGGAGCGAAACCGGCGGATTAAAAGAGAACGGTCAGAGGTAGAGGGAGTTCTTACATCCTGTTGGGGTTCCTCTCCAAATATAGCATACAAAATAGTGTTTTTAAGAAGACTTGGAATCACGGAATCCCCAAGCACGATTCCCTTACGCACACTTCTACATTCACAATAATGACGTGCAAAATTTATTTAGCAGCCGATCAGGGAAATGTATTTCATATGCGTGGACTATGCTTTCTGGCATCATAGCATATCGGTATAGCAGTCTTTCGCGTCGTGCATCCTACTATACATAGTTTGACATTTTTGTGAATATGTGGGTCAAAAGTTAATTATGAAACGGCCATTATTGCAATAAAAATTCAGTAATCAATAAATTCACTGCTAGATGCGATGTCGATGGCAAACGAAACCACAAGAAGCAAAAATGTAGGCGAATTTCGATTGAACAAATTCACCAGCCAAGTAGGGTAAGCGTAATTACGGAAGCATCTGAACACGAGAGCTCAAAAAGCAATCAGACAAGAGTGAAAGCATCAAGCGTAAACGGACGGCAGATGATGTTTGGTTGTTTTTTTCATGTCGATGAGCCTCAATATCGTAAATCAGATGTCAAGAGGTTGTTCCCGGCTGAGGCTTTGAGGTCATTCTATATGTGGGTTTACGATAACTTGCTGAACCCTTAACCATGGAAGTACTATAGCTATTGAGCGCTTCCGCACCAACAACCCTAAGGTTATCACAGTTACTCTTCCCTTTGATTGAGCTAATGAAGTGTTTCTTCCGGGGCCACATCACTCAATAATGGTCGAAGTGCCCTTGTTCTGTGGTGTGGGGGTCACACAGCGCGAGGAGGCACCCGATCCCAAACTCGTTCCGATCAATTAGCCCCTCCCTTCTCGACTATTCAGCTGAGCTTCGCTTCTTGGAGGCGGAGCCCAAACAGGAGTAGTTAACCATGCTAAACGTAGGTAACCGTGTTTGTAGGAGAGCTCAAAGCGCCAAATTTAACCGCTTTTTGCGCCACACACTACTTTAATGAAAGTCTTCAAATGTAATGTTTTTCGTCCTTATAAACGCATCAATTATTGCACGCAGTGTTCTCACATGTCACGATCCTTAAATTTGATCCAGTTCTTTGACGGTCTACAGGTCTCTGGTTAATTCAGCGAGACCAATGAACAGTGCAGGCAATACAGGCGAACGAGGCTTTGCCCAGACTCATACATATGTTCGCGGCTACCCCTTCCATAAAATGAAGTGCCAGCCAATGGATGGGTTCAGCTTTGTGCGATTCTGTTCACCATTTGTATTGTATTAGGTTGTAAGGAAAGTTTTTGCCGGTTTATCGCGTTCACAAGATAAATTCAAATATCAGAGCATGAATCAGCTTACATGTTGTGCTCCTTGGATAGACAAAAAGTTGCTCTTACCGAATATAATTTTTATTTGGAATGCCACAAGGTTTTCGAATAATCAGGGAAATTTTGAAGTACTGCGAAAAGGAACTTTTTGGTTGACTTCACTTCATGAGCTCTTGTTCGATCGAATCCCAGCAAAGACAACCCTAAATGTGAATACTGCAAGGGAAGGGGGTGAAGCATTGGAAGGAACACTATGTCCCTGCTTTAGGAGTTTAGTAAGGAGAGCCAGTGGTTTGAATTTTCAGTTGATCAACTCGCTTTAACTAAAACGGCACGGAGCGATGAGCGTCCATACTTGCAGGGGATATTCACAAGTATTGGCCTTCAAAAACAAATTAAGCTGACCACCTCAATTAGCCTCGATTTGGAAAAAATCCGAAAAATGGGTGCCGCGGTACTCCTCAGAGCAGCTGTGCGCAAGCGCATTTTTCACAAATCCTCTCCTAGTGATTGAAGCAGTTGCAGGATGGAGCCCTTATTCGTCCATCATATTCACCAGATCTAGCGCTACCTACATAAGCCCCGCTTTCTCAATCTGGACAGCTTCTTCAGCAGCAGTGTATTCAGAAAGAATGGCAATTTAGAGTCGACTTTTTTATTTCGTGCAATATAAAACATCAGCCCTTCATCCAACTGAGATAGGTAGGTACGCATAATGTTGCCAAAAGTATAACAATTCGGATGGTGCATATTCTGTGAGAAAAGATGCACTCTTAGCCGAGTTATGATCTCCCGAAGTTGAAATTGCAAAAACCGGCCAAAACTTCCTTTACAACCTGATATTTTCTCCCCATATTACGTTCTACTTGTTTTTTTTTCAGTATGCCGCAATCTGAAAAATTATTTTCCGTGGGCACCTTTGAAATCTGCTGTCATTTCCAATCATATTAGATTTTGCAAAGTTTGCTAAAAGGCACGTTGCACTGTAATACAAGACATTGCGTTAAAGGTTCAAGGCAACAGTCCGCCGCACAAACCCCGCCCACGACATCAGTCCGACATCTATTTGTTGACCTGTACAGTGGATCACTTTCCGTTTAACTATAAATGAAGTGAAAAAGTGGAGAAATCGAGCGGAAGGATAGCTTTGAAAACGGCCTTCATATTGCGATAATCAAATTAGTCGACTTGCCCTTTTGGGCAGTAGATATTGAGTGGCTTTCAAGACATTTTTCTGCGCTGCCGAGGTGCGCCTTCACAATTTCTACACTCATTCGATCACACGCTAGTCACGCCCAGCTTCTTATTGATCAGGTGAGCTAACAGGTCGTATGTTTAGATGGGTTCCAGTGCCAGTAACTTCATGATGTCGCTTCGTGAAAAAAAGCATAAAAGGAGTTTTGATATACCATACAAAAGCTGAGTTAAGGTGAAAGGGGTGTCGGTAGTGTTATGGATTGGCACTATGCCCGGAAAGGATAAAGTGCGGGTTCGATTCCCGTCCGACACCGAAGCTTTTGCCCATAACTCAGCATCCTTGTATAGAAGGAGTTTATTATGGATAATTCTCAAAGATTTACTACTCCAAACACGCAAGTCAACTATCCTGATGATGTGCTACTAAGTTAATTTTTTAAACTTTATGTGTTCACAAATGCACCAGTTTCCTTTCCTCATTGATCATAGAGTTGAAAAATTTGATGTAACATTCTGTCATGGAGCTGCTATACTGTTTAGAAAGATAAAAGAGGTAAGTCAAGACCTTATCAAGGACTACCTGGCTTAATAGGATATTACGACCAAAAAAAAAAGCCAAATGCCGGCCTGATACTTGTCATAATTGTTAAAACACGTGAATAAGTCAAGTTAGAGAATTTCGAGTCATCACAGCGATGTCTGTAAATAGAAGACAACTAGCCGACGGCAACGGCGGCGACGCATATGTAGGTAGTTGTGTACGAGAGGGGCCACGGAGGAGGTCTTTGTAATTGGGCATTGTGGTTGGAGCGAGGAGGCGGAAAAGAAAACGAATTAGTACGAACTGATGAAAAACAAGCAACAACAATGGCTTAATATTGTTGAAAAGGTGGAATGTTGATTATGAGGCCGAAGATGAGCTTTTGAGTCGTTGGAGATCTGAATTCTGTCCAAATCATGAGGCTTTTATTGGATTCGTGTACATTGCTTTTCTTCAACGATTTCAATTCAACAAGTAGATAAATATGTTCAACGAACTGCCAGTTTCATGATCATTCTGAGGGAAAAACTTTTAAAAAAACTTGGATATGAAATAATTAGGGAGAATTTTTCTGAAAAAGAACGGAAATTACCAGGAAGAAGAGGCACGAAAGATCACATCATATATGCTTTAATTCGATATTCACTTGTGAACATTATGGAATTCATGCCAGTCAAGGTCCAGGGGGTTCTTTTTTGATCAAATCAGCTATAAACCATTCCATGGTATCTCATGGTAGGGTCATGAGAAAATGAAAATCTGCATGTTGTCAATCAGATATTATAGGATGAAGTTAATTTACAAGTCCAGAAAGAGCCCGAGATAAGTGAATTGATGAACTATCCACGATCTCCCACACAATGCCTTCGTAGTCATCATATTTCTCGTAAATATGGCGAAATTTCAAGGAAGAGCGGAGAATCTGTAGTACTATCCATTCCGAGAACGTGCCATTACAAGAGGGACACCTGACTCTAGTCCATGTTCAGGTGAACACTCTGCTAGCTGCTACTCTGAGCCACCCTATCCTGAAAAGGATTTCATTCTACGTCTGTGAGGGTCACTACGGAGCACAGAGATGAAGCACTAGAGAGGGAGTGGTGAGGTGAGCAGGTGAGTGCGCCGGAACTCTTTAATGTTCAATAATCACTGACGATGTCGACGCTTTTGGTTCCAAAGACCATGTGCGCCGAATGAAATGTCTAGCAATTTATGGGGCCAAGTGCATAGAAGCTGTTCGGCAGATAGGACTCAAAAAAAAATGGATAAGGTCACTTGCTTGCAATGACGAAACACTCCGTAAAGCCGAAAAGGTCGATGGAAGGCTTCATGAAAAAGGTCACTTCGAAGTCAGCTGCTCACTTCCATGCCAATTTTCTCGCTTCTAATTTCAAGGATCACGCACCATTGACTTTCTGTTCTAAGTGGAGTAGCATTGTTCCTGGCGGGAGTAGTTCGGAGTGGATGAATATGAAATATTCATGTTCAATGAATGATAATGTTAAAATCGTAGATATATATGATTAAGCCCGAATCAGCAGACGCTCAGTACTTTTCGCCGCGTCTGTAGGTGTTCGTCTACGATCGAGCATCCACTATTTTCCGGGGATTTGGTTAGACACCACCCAAGTTTTGAACAACAGTCTGGTGATATCCTAATTAGGTGGGGTAAAAGGTGGATTTAATGAAATGCTCAGCTGTGCATGTGAAGAAACCTGCCACAAAACAGTGCATTCTGCGCAGTGTCCCGCTTCCTTTACTGAGATAGTAACTATGTAGATTTCTACACCGCAAGACTGACACCTAGATGTTCTTCCTTTTAGGTCCCTTCTTTTAGCCTAGTAAATATTAATGCGAAAAGTGAGGGCTGCGGAGAGCGCGAAAAGGCCAGAATGTTGTGGGAAGTGGAAAATTTCGCTCCACCTCATAGGTTCATTCACAATAGTTTTTAGCGGGTCATCGCGTTCAATAAAGATAGCATAGGTGCTGAATGGAATACTCAGTAAAGAAAATAGTAGGACAAATCTCTTCAACATCTGCTCGGTGTCTTTCTGCTATCTTTGACATCCGCTTTGCAAAAAATCATTAAGCGGTCTGTAACATCACATAAAAAATAATAAAATCACATAAAAATGACGGTTGTGATAGGACGTGGGCCACGCGGTTATCACCGTTCCTACCAATCACGTGTGAAGGGGTGTGCTCGGTTGTCAAGTCAGTGTTTTATAAGCCTCGAGTCATAAGGTTTACTCTTTGTGAAGCAGTAGAGAAGTGGACTGCAGGAGGGTGCACTACAATTGTTGCACTACTTATGTGAAATTACAAAACTGCTTGACATTTTTGTTCAAAATTGGGTTCGCAATTTTGATAGATCTTCTGGATAGTGAGAACAATATGAAAAAAAATTGGAAAAAGACATGGGAAAAAATTGGAAATCGCTCTGAAAAATCAAACCGGAAAATCAAACCACAGTGATAGAAAAAAGTTGATTTATAAAAGAAAAAAACAAATAAGGAAATGAAAAAGAAACATGACAAATAAACAGCTCGAATGGCCGCAAGCGCAAGTACGACGCCAACTGCCTTGTATGTGACATCAATCACAGCCGATGAAGGAAATGAAACTTCCGTTTGGCCATCAGAGTTCTACCCAACGTCCGCGATTATACCGTTTGTCGATTTCTGAAAAAGTTCGAGATCGAAGAAAGTTTCTAAAATGATCATAACTTTTTTCGATTACTGGAATAAGTACCTACGCAACCAATCCTTCGGACACCCCGTGAACCCTGTGAAGCAACCCTTACAATCAGATCAGAAGCTAACCACTCTAAAAACGCTCTTCGTCGCGTAACTTCGTGGAAATCTTCTACAATGCCAGCTAGCGCTTTCGTTGAAAGGTTACCATATGGATTCTGCTTCCTGCTACCCCGCTTTAGGTTAATCACTTATCTATTTCGTAAATGAAATCACTATGCATGCATTTTCGGGTCACTGCAAGTTGGGGAGGGGGGGGGGACGCAAATTCTCGCCGACCTTGAAGCTGCTTGCCGTTCAAAGAATGGGCTGAAATACATATCCCCTCCTCCTGCATGAGAAGCATCTGTCTCATCTGCTTCAGCCTAAGCCAAGGAAGGAAAAGGAGCTTCGACGTCGGTGAAAATTTTGCGTCCCTCCCCACCCTCGAACTTGCATTGACCCCAATTCTTTTTTCTCCATTGCCGCATGTTCTTCTTAGGTATTGGAAATACTTTTTTGCCAACTTTCGAGTTTATGTGGCTGTGGCAGTCGTGAGGCGAGCACCGAACAGCAAGGATATTGAATTCTTCTCAAAAAAATGAAATAAGTGAGTTATTCCATTGATATTGAATTTTGGGTGTCACTGTGACACTATCCAGTGGACAGTAAGCCCCTAGAGAAGTATCCACGATGTGAGATACAAATTGGAGAGACTAGACTGCTATTTTCTAACCATAGCGTAGATACCCATTTCGGAGCGCTTGATAGGGCGTGGTCTACGGAAATGGGTGAGAGTTTATCGAAATCTTTCACCCAGCCACACACTCTCACTCTCTGCACTCAGGCCACGCCCTCTCTATCGCTGTGAAATGAGTAGCGTGCAAGTGTTCCGACCAGTGTCCCAGGAGGTCAGGTCACCAGTGTTATGTAGAGGGTAATTCATCATAGAAACGACGAAATTAACATTCTTGTGAGACTAAAACATTGTATTATGGGCTGTTACAGTAACTAGCTTCCACCTTCATCATAGACCGTATCCGCTTTTAGTCAGAAACTGTACTTGGTGGGAGATGCCCTAACTCAATCATTAAAAAAACTATCTAACATTACTACAGATTTACCCTCACAAATACCTGCCTTTTTCCGTCGACCCTCATCTTTGACATAAGTAAACCAACTACGCAGTGAAGATCCTGAAATTAGTAGTAAACCAATGGTCTCGTGAAGTAAACCCACTCATGGGTGACCTCACCCACACATCACCGGAACACTTACAACACACCCCTGCGAAGTGGTCTGTAACTTAATGTCATCCCCTTTGAGATATGCGCTCGGCACTTAAATCCTCTTTCATGGGCGCTTGAGTAACAGTTGCAGGGTGTAGTCGTCTTTAACCAAGTGTTCCGCTCCCCATAACTATCTAGATTAAAAGCAATGTAACGAAGTCGCGCGACTATTTAAAGACACCTCGAGTAGGCAATTTCGGCCTACGGTAGTCGCTTGTAGTTTGGCTATTGCTCACACGACGCTTTGCCAGGGTCGAGTGTGAAGTCGTTGGATATTTTCCGTCGTAAACAAATATTCTTTATTCCTTCCCTCCTTTTCGCTTTCATCGTTCCACTTGTTTGTTTCTGTTTGTTGTTTCTTCTGTTTAACAACATCATGGACTAAACTAATTCCGCTTTTTCTCCGCCGACAGAAGGCAACTCGACCACTGAAGTGTGCAGTTTGCCTACAGCACCCCAACGGCGTTTTCTCAACGCAAGTTTGGCTACACATGCTCTCCTCCAAGCTCAAGTGTTAGTTAACAGAGAGTTGATTTCTTAATATGCTTTCACTCCTTGGCCCCCTCTCGGTGCCTTTGAAATTGAGGTAGATATCCTATGTACTATGTAACGCTTTGTGCTATGCGACGTAACGCGATAATTAAAGACACCGGAAGGGGGTAATTTTGGCTTACGGTAGAACAGACGTAATGTGGACGAGTTTAAGTGGCCGCCACTGCACAAACTCGCCAATTTGGCGCTTCGGCATGGTGCCAAAAGGAGATGCTTCTATTATAAATTTCTTTTTTTCCTTTTACTTTTCACTTTGTTCTTTCTTATATTGTTTCTAGATGTACTTACATGAATGCTAATGGAGTTGGGAATGGCCATTCCACTGCGCTGGGAGTCAGATGCTACAACCAACGTTGGCGCGCGGCCCGTCTCCTACAGCGGACAACTCGGAAAGTCAGTGTGTTGAATGCGAGTGGGATGCGAATACACACCGCAGCGTCGCGTTTTTGATTCCGGATTTTTTCGCCTATTATCGCTTCTAACCTTTAGTGTTCGTTACAAAATGCTCATTTCTTTGCATCTTTTTCTTGTTTCGGACCCCTTCCGGTTCCTTTAAGTGAGAATCAAGTGAAACGCGCTCGTGAAACGGAAGCTTATGCTCCCCGCTAGCTTCTTTAGCGGACGTGATGTCAAGTGCACCGCATTACTGACGCATCGATCACCACAACACGAATTGGTGAACATGCACATCACGTGACGCTCTCGCGTTTTCATACCATACCTATTTGGGTAACGGTAGCGAACTTCATCGATTAAATTGCTGTAGAGAGTGCCTTGTCCAACTCCGCTATTATTATCAGTTATGGGCTGATATCGGGTTCATGTCGTTTAATGTCAGGCTTAATCACAAAATTCTGATGTTCTGTGTCGTTCTGATGTCGTGTGTGTGTCCCCACATGACACCTATGAATCGCAACTTTCCACTGGCAAATTGCAAATGAAACCTGTGAATGTCAATGCTTCATTGTCAATCTGAAGAGCGCACCATATATTAGCGACGCATGCCTTTCCAGTCTCTCTGTCACCCGATATCATATACAGTATCATCGGACCACCTGTCAATTTTGGGTGCATAGAGATCGCCACGCTTAACGTCTGAAATAGGCGGAGGGCAAGACAATCGCTCTGAGACCTATCTCCGTATGACGAGCTTAGTCGTACGCGCTACCTCTCGTGCCGCATCCCACGGTTTAGAATCTTAGCATAAAGGGATACACCCGTAAAATTCAGAAACTCCAGTTGCTGCAACACGAAATATGGTTTTTTGGCAGACGGAAAGCCTCACACTTACTCATAGGCATGCAGAGCGGAATAAGATATACACAAAGGTGATCAAAGCTTATTGTGACGGGGAAAACTACACTTCGAAGACACTTCGCTGCGAATGGTACCCAACTGAAAGTAGCAAGTGAAGTCAGCAGGGAAAATGTCACGGACATGGATCTGACCCAGAAGAATGATCTAACTCGGCTAAGCCCTAGGGGCGGCTCGCTTTCACCGCTGGAGAGGTGCTCTTCACTGAAATGGTGCCCTTTTCGTAAATATTTACGTCAACGATTCACTTGATCAACTGGATTATCAAACGAAGGGAGTATTCAAACATCGTCTTCAAGGGTGGTTCATTCCATCTAATAGTCGTGTATTCAACGGTCATACTAGACTCAAGCTACTAACGACTCGTTAATATGGTGCTCGAAAGCGCCACCAAAAACTCAGAGAAGGTGAGTGACCCTTATTAATCCTGTACCAAGATTTCCGAACGCGCTTTGAAACAGGAATGAGTTCTCTAAGCGACTGAACCACCTGGGTGAACCTGACCATAGAACGATGTCAAATGATGGCTTTCAGCGAGTGCAGAAGGTGACGGCCATGGCTACAGCTATGTCCTAGAATGTGGAGGAGCTTGCATTCGAATAGTGTAGAATTACGTCACGTTCATAGTCTCCAGCCACTTCTTTGATTGTGGGATGGTTTACGCTTCGTTTCCATATATATCGGTCTTCAGTCCCTCTCTTCTTCGTCTCGTTTCTCGACGATTGCTGAGCATCCTTGAAAGGGCTTGAAGCCTGACATTGGCAAACCGCGATTAGACACGTTGAGCATGACCGTCCTCAGTTCACCGACGGATACAAATGGATCTGCGTGTGGTATCATGGCGTATCACGTTGTATTGACTGAATCCACCATTGTTGAATCATTGCACGTGCTCTCCGGTGCCCAGCCAGGTCGCAATCAGACATCAGGATGGGTAATATCGCTGGAGTCTTCACAGATGAAAAAATTCTTTATCTCAGCGTCGCGCAGCTTTGTCTGTGATTCCTCATCAGTACAGAAAGTGAGACGCTGGTGAAAAAGGAACCGACTTCAACGGGATATCAACTATGGAAGCACATTTGATGGTAGTGGTGAAGACGCAATCGTCACTACAATTGCCCACTGTGGCTTGTTGATGCAGCCGTTCACTGCTCTGAATTGTCCGGGAATGATGAACGAAGTTGTTGTAGCGGATGGTGATAATTCCAAGTGATAAAGCTGCCAATGGTATGTTCATCAGTAAACACCGAATGGAATAATGATAGCATCATCATTTCTGGATGTTACCCACTGATCAGCAGTGGGACTGGTTTGCAGACGATCATAGAAGATGGGCGGAGGCTGCAAGCTAACATTGCATGCACTAGAAGAGGCTAATGTGGGATAGACACTTAGACATTACTAACGGCAATGTGATCAACGAGGAACTACCACAGCGAGTCATGCCAATTAAAAATGATGTTCAAGAGACGATATGTGGCGCGGTTCCCGATAAAGGGCGTGTCCCTGAAAAAAAAAGAGGATGCATAGTTTTCAACAGGCCTCGTCTTTCTTAACATGGTCCGTTTTCCTAGGTCGACTTTGCAAACAATGGCTGAGCTTGTAGAGTAACATGTGCGATAGCACAGTGATACTTATCATATCCTAATGTCGCCATGGGCGGAGGTGGTGTAGTGACCGGTGGCGCGCTCCCCACTCTCATGTTGCCGGGATCAAATCCCTCATAAACGCCCGCCCAGGCCAACCAAGCCTTCCATTCCTCCGGGGTCGGCAAATTGGTACTAGAATCGTCTGGGAGGATAAAAGCACTGACTTGTACATCGGCTGGCTACCGCAAGTCATTGTATAGGCCACATCACATTCACCTCCATCACGATTCTGAATGGAACTAGAATGAGCGGCGCATCCCAGAAAGGGATTGATTAACGCCAAAAACTTTAAAACTAACTTTAATGTTGCCATATCGATTGAAGTAGTGCTCGACGCGTCGGCTCTCGTCGTGAAACGTCTGCAGGTCAAATCAAGGATTACAATGAGTAATGCAACCAAACTGCTCTAAGAGTGCCTTTGGACGCACTGCTGCGACGATTAAATTAGTCAACGTGGCTTTGCGGAAGTGTAGGTGTCTATGCAAACTCATACTAGACCTCAGTGCGCCAGTCCTACCTTTCATGATCCTGTGAATTCAAGCTTCAAGAATATCGCGAAAACGCAATGGATTCAGTTACTTTCACTACTTTTAACGTGCTTATTCAATACCTACCACTTGTTATCACTTCTGCTTTCCCGCCACCAATATCCACCTTACATCCCACATTACATATACGAATGTCAAAGCTCAAGGATAGGCATGAAACGCACAACAGATTTAGTGACAGCTCCAACGCTCCATATCTGCTCCTATCAGTTGATCGGTCATCCACCGTCAGTGTTTCCAATTTCTAACCACACAAAACCTGTGAGTGTCAACGCTCCAAGTCATCTCGGGAGGCGCACCGAGTCTGGTAACCCTTGCCTTCTGACGCCCCCTATCAGCCTTCACCCCCTGATCCCCTGATGTCTTGATCAGTACCGTTCGCCCACCATCAGTGTACTTGTGTCACGTGTTCACATCCCTTGCAAAAACCAAGGTCCAAGCTTTGTTGACGATAAATTTCGTGACAAACAGACAGACACACACAAATGCAAACATACTCAGCGGCTTATTCATGCAGTAGGATTTCGAGGTCTGCATATAGACCCCAATTAACGGTTACAGGTGATGCATAAACGTTCTTTGACGTGCCCAGCGTCATGATTTAGCCTAGTTGACCCTCGGTGACATGGGCGCCAGCTCCCTCAGATAAGAATATCGGAGTTATCCGGTGAATATATTTCAACCGAAAACTCCCGTCTAAGAGTCTCTGTGGATGAGTTTAACAGTGCAGCGTGACTGCAGTAATTAATTCGGAGAGTTCTTGCGGTTCTCGACCTCTGACTTCAAACATCTATACCTCAGCTCTTATTAAATTTTACCAGAGTGAAAACCATAAGATTCTGCACATCTTTGCTAGCAGCATACAAGCTTGCTTATCCCTTTCGCTTCGAACTTCGAAGGTCCAGAGGCGATGAACTCGTTGAGGACCGCTTCTCCATCGTATTTGGCCTTGAAGGTTTATCCCGAAGAATTCTATTCAAAACCTCGATGATATGGTAATCGGTAGGTGCCCCATCAGGTGAGAGTAGCGGTGACAAGGTTTCGTGACCACGCTTGTTCAAATTCGTCGAGGTTGTTTGTGCAACAAAGAAGAATGGGTCCTTTTTGTAAGCCACGACTAGACTGTGTAGTTTGCCATGCATTCCACGAGTTTCTCACGGTACAAGGTTCCGCTGGGATCTATGCAGCTATGATGGTTAGACCAGCCGCGAACCACCGTACTCACCGTGCTGACGATGCTGATCGCTACGAGGCAAACATCATGTAGATTTTCGTCGATTTTTCTGAAGAATCTGGGTTCTTATCACATGTCACCGCGCCGAAAGAATGCTCGGTTTTGCCGGAGAAGATGACAATATGAGGAAAGTGGTACGAATGTGTCGTTTGTCCATCTCTTCCTAAAGACTTCGGAAGATTTGCTTGATATGTGTGTTTTTTGCAGCCAAAACCAAGATATCAATTCACTTTATACGGCTAAAATTTCGTCCTACTAGCCTGCGTCAGAGCCTGGGAAATCAAACGTAGTTACGTTACACCTCTCACCCACCAAAACACCATTTCAAACTTAGAAAACAGCTCCACATATAGCAGAAGGATTCAAAGGATTTTGACAGCAATCGCAAATCACAACTATAGGGGGTGCCAAAAAAAAAAGTAATTTTGTCTCGTCCACTTTCACCCCACTTTAGTCGAACTACAGCAAATTCTGTTGAGGTATTCACATCCCCAGATTCAAGAGCAGACCTCACTCTATCACTATACTCCGTGGCAGCCTTCTGCACGAACAGGAACGGGAGCGAGGAAAGAGTGAACAAGATGTGTCACCTCAACTGGGCAAAATCCGAAATTTCGTCGCCCTCATTAACAACCTTGCTGAGGTACGTTCACTCTGGGTACCTAAGGGGATTCATACTGGGTGGTGTTCTTTAGGATCCCGTTTTTTCCGGGTTCACAGCGCCCTTCGTTTCTAAGAGCCAAAACGTGCACTTAATACTGAAACCCCTCCGGAGGTGGATTTGGGCATGAAAATGATACTTCGGATCATAGCAGCCTTGTCCAAGCAGCCGGGGCTCTGTGGCTTCCATGAACCGAAGGGCCAATCCTTAGGAAGCTTTCCACAAAAGACATATCATGGAACCCGGCTCCACTGTTTTAAGGGGACCTTGATACCGTGGGTGCTCCAAAACCTGACTGCGCCGCTTAAAGGTTCTATATTTTTTATGAAAATGAAACTAGTGAGTCTCAGCTTGTTCCTACTTTTAGAGGAACATTTCGGGAATATTTTGCCCCAATACTTTCATTTCTTTCGTTTCCCTATGTTTTGTATAATTGGGAGATGTGAGCCGTGGGCAAAATTACTTTTTTTTTGGCACCCCCTGTACAGATGAGCTCACCTTATGGCACAGCCGGCTGCACCCCCCTAGCTGGATAAAGTAAATTGTAAGAACCTGTGGCTGTGAAGAGGAGGTTCAACCAATATCACACCGTTTCACAGGCAGATAGTCAATGACAGACAACACAGCAATTACAACAATTTATTACGAACAAACAATCGATACAGAAAAAAATTTAACCAAGAACACCGGACAAAAAGAGAACGATGGAAACGAACTGTCACTGATCACTCCTGCAGTGATTCCAGCTAGCCCAATCAGGGAAGCCGCGAGTCAGAGCGGAGGGTCAAACCGTTCGCGGCTTCCGACACCCCAAGGAAGACTCTACGCTCGGGGCTCTTAAGAGCTTCGACGCCCACCCGAAACTCTCAGCAGAAACCTCAAGACCTGCGAATCCTGTACGCTAAACTACACGCACGACACACGGAGTGACGGTTATATGGAAATGGGCGAAGGGGACAACGACTAAAACAAAGTCCAAGAGAGTCCAGTGTCGATCAGTGGACAAGACGAGCTGCGACTGGCCCTTCTCATCCTATTACTCTCTAATTAGGCTAGCTATGACCCCCTGATCAAAGTGAGACCAAAGTTTCGCTACACTATTCTTTTCGAATATTCACGCTCTACCCTAGTCACTCCTCTCCTTTGCCGCCTGGTCACAGTTATCAATTCAATTGATTTGGACTGCTCACCTCTTCAGCGGAATCTCACGGGAGAGCTTCTCCTGCGGATTTGGACTGCTCACCTCTTCAGCGGAATCTCACGGGAGAGCTCCTCCTGCGAGCATCTCTACTCAATCGAATTAATATCTTGGTTTTGGCTGCAAGAACCACATGAACGTTACTACTTTTGGATAGAGCAAGAAGCCGCTTCAGTATGGTATAGGCAGCTTTAGCGATGAATCCATAGAAATGATCCGGAAAGGGGAGCACTCGAAACCACAAGATGTTTGAATTATCCTATAAGAAGCAGAAATTAACATGGTAGAAAGTCTTCGAAAAAAATCTCAATGTTAGCAGGTATGCTCAATGTGTAGGGGGATTCGCGCTGGGCATTGCGTTCTCAGTGGTGGAGTTATCGCCTTCCCACCTTCAACACTCCTTCATCTCATAACTATTGTCACGATTTTCTCACCAGCTTTCGCCTAATGTGTTCAGTGTCTTATACGTAAGAACAATAAGATGGAAGAGCTCCGTGTGGAGCTGGATGTCGCCACCTTCTGTCATGCTTGATAGTGGCACAGGCATTGCGGGGCAGTGGAAGTGACGTAGGATGCCTGAAGCAATGCCAATTCAGTCAACAACAGCTAAAGGTAACTCAGGAAGAAAAAGAGACACGGACTTTCTCCCACTACGTGAGGAAATACGCTCACCAATGACCCGAGTCAAAGTTATGCTCTTCGAATAAGGGTTGTAGCCTCGGGATACAGTACGGATGTATAGACATGAAATTCGCGCAAAATGCACTCTACTGCCCGTGGGTCATTGCTGACTTGGAGGCGAGCGATCTACTGGTACCCAAACAAGAGGAGGTGTACCTACATCGAGCTATCATCGACAAGAGAACATATTTGGCTGCATCTCGGGAGGAGTGGGCCGTAACAGGATCAACCATGATGTAAGAGGGAATTGTGCACACGCCTAGCACCCACCTCTTCCTTCAGTGGTGCAAATAATAGCCTCTTTATCTCCAAGGACCGAAGACGTAAATTTACCCATTTGCCGAACTTCCTCCACCGTCGGTCGTAAGAAAGGATAAGTATGTAGTCAGCACAGCGTGTGCTCTAATTTTCTTTTGGGTTCACAGCTTTGCATATTAACCATGAGGCAGACATTCTCACGACGACGTGTGATCACCAGAGCTGTAGCCTCTGTGGCTGTGTTGTGGCGTCATAGACAAAGAGTAAAGAAATGTATTTTCAATATAATTCTTGGTACGCGGAGAGAGAATCTTCTCTCTGTTGCCATCGTCATCTGAATATGAATTATTAGGTTGTAAGGAAAGTTCTGGCCGCTTTTTCGCAATCACAAGATAAATTTAAATATCAGAGCGCGTCAACATGAATCAGCTGACATATTGTGCTCGTTAGATAGAGAAAAAGTTGCTCTTTCAGAATATGTGTTTTATTTGGAATGCCACAAGGTTTTCAATTTATTAGGGAAGTTTTAAAGTGCTGCGAAAATGGCACTTTTAAGATGACTTCACTTCAAGAGTTCTTGTTTAGCCGAGTCCCAGCGAAGGTGACCACAAATGTGAATACTGCAAGAGGAGGGG
Organism: Trichostrongylus colubriformis; assembly: GCA_963978905.1. Taxonomy (NCBI): domain Eukaryota; kingdom Metazoa; phylum Nematoda; class Chromadorea; order Rhabditida; family Trichostrongylidae; genus Trichostrongylus; species Trichostrongylus colubriformis. The sequence goes on from OZ022257.1 coordinate 7,559,960, forward strand.
GTGTATCACTGGATGGAACACATTGTCTCCGGTTTCAGAAGTGCAGAAATGAGGACGAGCTGCTCGAATTTTCAATTGATCAAATCGCTTTAACTAAAACGGCAGAAGGCGATGAGCGTCCATATTTGCAGGGGATATCCACAAGTATTGGCCCTCAACAAGCAACCTTAGCTGACCACCTCGAGTGGCCTTGATTTGGAAAAATCCAAAAAAATGGGTGCCGCGGGACCCCTCACGGCAGTCATGCGCAAGCGCATTTTTCACAAATCCTCTTCCACTAATTGAAGCAGTTGCAGGGTGAGGCCCTTACTCGTCTATCATGTTCATCAGATCTAGCGCTAACTATGCCCCACTTCCCAAAACATCTGGCCAGCTCCTTCAGTAGCAGTGTGTTCAGAAAGAGTGGCGATTTGAAGTCGACTTTTTTTCATTTCGCGCAATATAAATTATCAGCCCTTTATCAAATTGAGATGTGTAGGTATGCATAGTGTTGCCAAGACTGTGGCGAATCTAATGGTGCTCACTGTGTGAGAAAAGATGCACTCTGAGCCGAGTTATGATCTCTCGAAGTTGAAATTTCAAAAACCGGCCAAAACTTTCCTTACAACCTAATATGAACCGTCACAGTTGAACTCAAGAGCATCCACAGTATCTGCGGTCACCTTGAATCGTGGTGTAGTTTCTCTCATTGAGGGGCAACTAACATAGGACCTGGCTTTGTCTACAGAACAATCCAGTTTTGCTCTCCGGACAATTCTGCTAGTATGCACGACATTTCACTTGAGGCTCGACCCCGATCCATTGTGGCATTTGAATGACTTGTGATGGGTGTATCCGTAGGATGAGATTTCGCAACTGGGGTTGCAATCAAGCTAGGCGTGCCGATGGAATCGGACTTGGAGCAATGACGACTAAAATAAGACGCATAGAGGTAATCGCTTTGAGAGTCGACTACACACGGCACCCTTAGCTCGCACGCACAGCGTCGCACGACGGTTGCTGCGAAGTGCTGTCCTAACTTGCACCCCCTTGTAGCTCCAGGCCTATCGGTTAGATGGCATACTATCCATATTTGCAGGAACAACGGATCTTACAGAATTTTTACCTTCCCCTGTTCTTGGGTAGCTGACGCGCCACAACGAGCCCAGTTACTACTCTGGAGCGCAACTACAGTAACGACAGGCTCCTCTGAATCATTGGAATTTCCGTTTTCTCGAGCACTGCATTGTGTTTCTCGGTCATGATGGAGCATCGACTTTCTAAGATTCCGTCCTGATGACTGATGTTGTTGGTGGTATACTTAAGTAATCCCTGTATACTGTCCCATGGGAATTCTCCATCTCATGCTTGACTTGTTTTGAAGGTATTTTGGCAAATGATAGCAACGAATTTCCCATGCTCGCCCTTTACCGAACAACCCGTTAGGAGCGACGTGAGCACTATGTATAGTACAAGGTTTGCGTCCTTCGTAGGAAGTAGGATACGATTTCTTTGACGGCCCCCTTCATCGGCAACTATGCATGATCAACCCCACTTTGGAGGTCAGAAGCATTTTGCTGGGTTCATTAACAGTGCTTCAGAATGTCTTTCAGATAGAAGAAGATGAAAAGAAATCAGAGCCGCAACAGGTGGAAATCAGACGTAAGGGATCCGGAAAGAAGAAGCACAGAAGTCCGAGATCTAAGCATAGCAGGTAGGTCACTCAGTGATAGTAGAGGCAAAGGGAATGGAACAACTGAAAGTCTCAGCACATAATATTCTCCTTGCAGGAGATTAAGTTCTGGAAAGGATTCACTGGAGGAAGGACCGACAAGAGGGGCCCAAAAAAGCAATGACACACTAGAGACAGCATCGCTAATGAGAAGCGATGGTGCCTCGACGGCGGTATCAGCGACGACGGGTACTTCTGGGACGACTGGAGGTAGTGGAACAGGGACGACGGAAACGACTGGTGACACTACAGGAAAGACTGGTAGCGGTAACGTGAGTGGTCAATCGACCGGTGATGGGACGGATAAACAGGATCCTGAGGTACTGGAATCAGGTGCCTCAACAGGCCAGACTGGTGTAACGACGCATCCATCGGGATCGGCTAAGACGAAAGGCGGCCAGACAGCCACGCTCACTACATCTATGTCCAAATCGACTGAGGTATTGACTGAGTCTAAATTTTAACATAATGATCAAACCGCCTAACAGTGAAGTTTCAGGGAGAGGGCAGGACAAACAAACGTACTCCTTTGCTAAAGTCGTTACTGCCGTCATGCGTGCACAAGAAGAAGTCGTCGCCATCCAAGTAGGTTACCTTATGAGACACTGTCCCATCATGGAAGTATAGGTGACCGTCGTTTGGAGTGGATAACGCAGTCTGAGGGGTAGGAAATTACCATCTCTAGGGGTCACTCTAGGAATTATTCAGGCTTCGTGGATGAGCCCGTGTATCGGTCTTGTGATAAGCTCTGCCCACAAATGAATGCCTCCAAAGTGATGGATCGAGAGCAATATTACCCAATAAAATTGACATCTACTCAATAGCCCACACGTGACGTACCCCGACCAAACATGCGGCTTCAGAGTTGTTGTAAACTAACTTGAAACGATTTAAAGGCGACGGTAGGGGTAGTCAGGGTCGAATATCGAAAGATTATTAAATGAAAGTTTAGGTTGGAATTGTCAAAAACCCGACGAATAAGCCTTTCTTCCCGCGGTGGACAACGAAAGAAGGCGGGCTCTATTAGCCAAGGAAGGAGGCGCCGTTAAAACAAGCGGTAGCTGTTGAAAAAACGGCTCCTGTGAAGCCGGGGCGCTCCTTTCAGTCGGAAAATTTTGTCACACAGTGTTCCTGGAGTCGCAACTTCCACTCTGATGACTCACTTAGAGTGTTCTCCTGTGTCTTTAACTTTTCTGACTGTCACACTAGTATGCACCCGATTTTTCGTATTCCATGATCTTTGATAATTGGCTCTACCCCTTCCACTGCCTTTTAGGATACTTCTATGGGTAAGTACGTCAGATCACGGTATTTGTGGAATATGTATTTAGAGGTGATCAGTAGTGTAACGGTAGAGAAAAACGGAATGGAATAGTCAAAGCTCGGAAATAGGTCCCAAAAACTGTTCTCTTCACTTTCTCTCTTCCACCTTTCTGCATCACTAGCTGGTGGAGGTGGATGCCGACGGGCGAGAGGCACCTGTGAACACCTATGTTTGTCGCTTTGCTATCAATCTCTAGTGGCCCGCCCTCGCAGCTATTTGTCCAGCGGCTCGCGATAACGATCCCAAAGTGCGTTTTTTTCCAGTGGAAGTTTCGCCACACGCGATAAATGTTTTGCCACTGGTGACTAGTAGCGAAGCGACGACTATAGCTTTCATCTTTCGTGATAAAAAGAAGTTACTTCAACGTCGTAAGGCTCTAAAGCTGCGCTGTAAGTCCGCGGTACGGTTGGAGCTACGGCTGGTACGCAAGTGGATAAGTGGATGGTATTGGAAGCCATTGTTGGCGATTAATCTGCAAACTCTTCTGCTAGGAAGCATCGGCAGATTTATATTATATTCGCAAGTTCTCGGCATTTTTTTCAATAATTACCCCACCTATTCTACAAACCGTATTTCCGCACAGTTGTTGAGCGTGGCCTACACCATCGACGACGTGCTTTGCGCATTTTGCCAGCGGCCATTTGATGGTTTCGTCATTCGGTTACACTTGCCGTATATGTCTCTCCTAATATGGTCTGAAGGTGTAGCTTGTGGTGTCCCACGCGACATCTTCGTCTCCATCACCTTCAGGCGAGTTTTCACTTTTTGGGAGCCAGCTCTCTACCGTGCCCAGCATTCAGTACTATAGTTCACGATCGAGCGAACGACGGTTGTGTTGATCTTCGACCTGGAAACCTACCAGCAAGAAACGCTGGTCACTGAGAGTCATTTAGACTAAGTTGAACTCATCCATGGGTCTACTTCTTGCACCAAGACTGGATGCCATTTGCCTTCCAATGTTCATTCTTTATGAGTGCTATGGCTTTCGATCATCCACCGATGGCGAGTCCTTCCCAACCGAAATGACTTTAAAAATTGTCAACAGTCTACTGCCAACCTGTGAAGTTCGACCCTAAGCTTGCCTCTGATTCATTCTTACCAGCCATTATCTGGTCTTCTCGGTTCGGCCACCCGTCGGCAATCTCTCGATATCACGCTTTATATCACTTGTGAAGCTCAGGGCTCCACGATTGATGTAGAGTGAATTATGAATTTGAAAGAAACGTACGGTTCCATAGAAAGACTGACATACTCAGCGAATATGGACAGACGGAAGCTTATGGCAACGGAGCTTCGAAAGAGCAATAGATGTCCTCGAACGAGCAATAAATCGCTTCGGAAGAGCAATAGATAGATAGGTCGAGGTCACACTCGCGGCATGAGTATGTGGGTACGTGGTGCATGCACCTGTTTTGCTCAAAGGAACCGGGGCAGATCGGGTGAAAGAGGGAGTTGGGAAAGAGATGTTCGTCTCGAAACGAACATTCGAGTTTAGAAGCGCTGATCGGTAGGGAATCTAGATTCAACAGTGCAACGCTGTATTTGCATCTTCCACGCATCTCTCCGATCAGGAACATCTCCTTTCTGAGCTGCTTGCTGTAGAAGAGGTCATTTGTTGTCTCGTAAGGTATATTCATTCAGCCACGATGATATAAGTGAAAAAACAAACAGCAGCAATCAAGAGAAACACTGAATGGGCGAATAAGCGAAAGGACAAAACAAAATATGTTCGTGTTTTGGAAAAAAAATTAAATTTACACTTTACGTCATAGCAAGGTGCCGTGTGTGCAATGTGTACAACCCAACGAAGTGCAAGCATTACGGCAGGTTTTTCCGTAGGCCAGAATTGCCCCCTCTCGATGTCTTCAAGGATTTGGCTCCTCAAAGAAATAGCTCAGTCCTTATCTGCTGTCTCACCGGTCTGGTGAATCTAAGTCCAAGCTGTTATCGATTGGAGCGAAGGTGGAAACCGAAAGGAATCAACTTGGGGTACTACGTTGGTGCACAGAGTTTGCCTGTCGCGGTGACTCGATTTCTCTGCCGTCGCCTGGGTTTGTGCAACGAGAACCGAAAATTCTCTTGCGGCATTCGGTGTGCGACGCGATGGTGTGAACTATGCGCGCCGTATTGGATGAGTGCCGGAGCTATGAAGTGCCTTGAGCATTATACTGAGCGTCTCTTTACGACTCAACTAATACGGCGCAACTAGCTCGCATCATTTTGTCGCGCGCTAAACGCGGTCACGTGAATTTTCGGTCCTGATGGCACAAACTCCGTGGCCTGCGGCTAAGACTGTGGTGGCTATCATAGGCATACATTCTCTGATAGTTGCAATAGCCGGTATAAACATGATTGGTTTATGAGCGTGTTTGAGTTGATCACAGTCAGCTGCTCGAAGATACCAAAGGTGATCATTTTCTTGCTAGCTAAAGCGATGTTCTACACATGAAGAACACATGAAGAAAAGCCTAAAGTCGAAGGAGACGGTGTTTGATACACCTTGCAATCATTGGTGCGGTTTAGTTGCTTAACAAAGCTTTCATTGGTCAGCAGACATCTCGTGTGCTAGCAATTTCCACAAGCGTACGCATTATACGTCTAGCAGAGGAGCCACATGACATGCCAGTGATATGGCGCCCCGAAAAAAAAAAGTTAGACCAACTGAAAAAGAAGTCCTATTTAGTATCCCATCGCCATTTCTTGTTGAAGTATTCATGCAGTTTCCAATGATATGCTGGGAGTGCTGATACTCCCGTATAAGCCTGACGCTTCGTCGACCAATTTTTTTGTGAAAGCATGTGGCATGTGCTTTATCGAAGAGTGTTCCAGAAAATCAGGATCGAGTCCTGGTTCCAAGAAAAGCAAATCAAGCAGCGGATCCAAAAAAGGGAAGAAGCATAAGAAGGTAATTATGTACGAAACTACACCCATTTAAATGAGAGAATCTTCCGAGATTTCAGAGTAAGTCTCCAAAGAGAAGTAGGAAGAAGAAATCACCGAAGCAGGGCACTCTGTTCAAGAAGCACGTTTCACCCCGTGACAAGAAGAAGCACAAAAAGTCCAAAAGATCGAGTCAGTCCAAGATGGGTGAAAATGTGGTGACCACAACAACAACGTCTGGAACCAAGAAAGACAGCGCTGAGGGATCATCTGATGATTTGAAGAAGACATCCGGCGAAACAGGGAGGAACACGACTGACGATACAGGGAGAAAGACGTCTGACGAGACAGGGAAGAATACATCGGGTGAATCAGGAAACGAAGTGGGAAAGAATACGACAGAGGATACCGGAAAGCCAACGTCTGACGGAACAGGGAAGAATACATCGGGTGAATCAGGAGAAGTAGGGAAGAGTACCGCAACAGAGGATACGGGAAGGAAAACTTCTGGTGAAACAGGGAATACATCGGGTGAATCAGCAAACGAAGTGGGGAAGAACACTACAACAGAGGATACGGGAAAGAAAACGTCTGACGAAACAGGAAAGAATACAGCGGGTGAATCAGGAAACGAAGTGGGGAAGAACACGACAGAAGATACCGGGAAGAAAACGACAGACGAAACAGGAAGGAACACGACTGATGGTACAGGGACGAAAACGACTGATGAAGCAGGAAAGAATACGGCTGATGAGTCAGGGCGAAAGACGTCTGAGGATACAGGAAGAAAGACGTCAAATGAACAAGGTGCACAAGCATCACCTGTACCTGACGATCAACCAAAGGGAGTCGAACAAATTTTACCATTCGACCGCCTACCACAAGCCGCCGATAAAGGTGCAGAATACAATGATCAACCGCAAGCCGTCGGAAATCCAGCTTCGTTTGACAGTCAGCGACAAGCAGGTAGTGATCGGCCACAGTTCAATGAACGAACGACTGGCTCAGAACGACAACTGCCACCTTTAGGGCCTTTACCCTTTCCTAATGAGATGGCACCGGTTGAAATCCGACAAGGAGAAGAACTGCGTCTTACAGCAGCGTCTGACCAAGGACCGACCCAGGTCGCGGACCATGGACAGGCTGTGCAAATAGCTATGGACAATAACCAACCTGAAGCTGCTGCAGGTTTTCATACTGCTGTGTCGCACACGCCTGTGAGAAGGTGAGTTTACTCTTTTGATGGATAGATCATAGTTATATAAGCGGTACGGATTCGCATTCCCATGATTCTGCTGCACAGCTGTAATGAATCAGAGCTCACAACATATCCATTATTTAGAGCTAGCTTTCTCAACAGGTAGTCCGGCCTTACGAAATGTCCACAGGTGCATAAATAATTAAGCATTGAGGACTAACTTACCGTAAGCGTAGCGCTGAACTAGGACGTGCGGTCGCACCAGGTGTGCTGCGTGCCGCGCGGCACACTTGCGAAGAAGTTAGGATCAATGCCCCACCCACAAGTCTCTATCGCCCCTTGAAGTCACCGTTAGGGGCAACTTCGGCATATTGAGAAATACTTCAGGAATATGAAAGTTGAGAGAAGGAAAAGAACCGGTCAAATTTTGGGGAATGGAAACCCGAAAACCCCTCTTGTCTTTTGCCCCTCTGCATCACTAGCCGGTGGGTAGACGGAGAGGAGCGAGGATCCAAGAAAGCCAGCAGCGTATACTGCCCGTACCCGCCACTACCGGGCCAGCATATGTGGGGCAGCGTGTGTGGCAGCATTAAGAGATCGCGTTGAGGACCCCAAGGCGTGCTTTTTGAATGGGGGTTGCCGCAGCACAAATCCCTAGCTAACGCTACACCCCTCATCCCTGCTTGAGTGTGCATCAGAGTGTCCAACTAGGTCCTACTGGTCGCGTGTAAATTGGCCCAATACAACAGGGTCCACAAGAGCCTTATCGCTCGCGGTCACCCGGGTGTGTGCACTTATAACAAATATCCGCTTCGCGGCGTTGCACCCGCGGCGCCATCAGTACGACTTGCCGAATCGATTGCCCTCGGGAAGTCGGCAGAGCGTGGCTACATGCACTTCCACCCATGCCACACTGCCTCCTGTGCTCATGCCACCCTGCTTCCTCCACCCATGCCACAGTTCCTCGTTTGAAGGCTGCCATGCCCTGCCAATGGTACTCACACCCGCCGGGCCACTCGTCATGCTCGGCCGCGCGAAAATTTGTCATAAGCGACACACCCCGGTCACCCACTTCGTGTGGCGCGGTGGCTTATTGTTAGTTGGCCAATCAATGCACACGTCCTTTCCCAACCTCATTTTCTAAGCAAATTAGCCAATGTGCCCAACTCCACTGCTGTAATCTCGACAGCTGCTTCTATACCTTTTTCGCCTAGTACCTACATATTAACGCAGCTTTATGCATACTATATGTCTCATGCCACTTTTCTGACGAAACACACTTTTAAGCAGCCCACGACGGCGCAGATCCTCATCTCGATCTCGTTCTGGGACTCGCCTACAGATTCCTGGTCATGGACTCACTCTTGTTACACCGCTTTTTGTAAGTCAAACAATATTTCAAGAGATGCTCAGAATAGAATTATCAGCAACATTTAGATTCGTTCATTCCAAACAGTCCGTGTTGAACCCGAGAGTGATGAAATCGTCATTACAACAAATGTAGTACTGCACTCCAGTGGTATGACTTTCGAAGAACGCAAAGCGGAGCTGGAAAATCTTATTCAAGTATGGTATCTCAGTAAATCCTGCTATACATTAAGCTCAGCGCATGCTAGGGATTTCGATCACGTTCACACTTGGCAAGCTGTGGCGGGCGGAATATGTAATTTATGCGTGTTGATTGGTGTTCTGCATTGCGGTTCATTGAGCACTGCTAACTGCCACTACGCCTAAGCCTCGTGGCTGACTCTACTCAACATTTTCAGGTGAAACCAGCTGTAGTGAACGTGAAAACGATGGATGACGATGGATTCCAAGAAGAGAGAACTACACAGAACGTCCTTATTGGCAAGAATATGATCGTAGTTGAGAGGAAATCCATTCTACTGGTAGGAAATAAACTAGTAGAAGTGCAAAAAAAAGTAAAAAAAAATGGAAAGGTTAAAATTCGATCCTAGCAAACGAGGTATCATGAGCGAAATACCCGGCAGTAGGCGAGCGTTTACAGGAATGAGAAAGTGCGGACGGTCTTACAGCTGCTCATACACCTCCTTCATTTAACATGTTGAAACCTCAACAGAACGATGTTGGAGTAAATTGACATGTATTACATGTCATGACTTGTGAGAAGCGCCACGTGCGCGATGCAGAAACACGCACGCCAACGCAGACTTTACTGATCCTTGTCACACTTCGATGCTACAGTCCATTTCCCAAAAACTGAGTAGGCGTGTCCTACGGACTTGTATAAACGTGTATCAAACTCTCTCAATTCTCTCATTTCGCGCACACTCTCACTCTTGCCACGTACTCTCACTCTCGCCATTCACCCAAGTTCGAAGGACACGCCCAATCAGTTCTGGGGAGATGGATCTATGTTTTCACACCGATCGCAGTTTTCTCGATGAGTGAGTTCTTTGTAATTACTTAATCTGCAGAAATGTCGCGTCTGACAGCGTTCATAGTCGACGATTTGAGTGTAGTTGGCGTATATCAAGACCTGGTGAAAGAAGACCATGATACTTTTTGATTGGACAAATTTACCAGTGCTTTTGTGGAGATGTGGAATGGATGTGGAATCTGCGGAAAAGGATTGGTTGCGTATCGAATCTTTAGGCTCGCCCGCTTGAAAGGATTATGCAGAGAGAAGTGGAAAAGTGGAAACTGGAGAATCGCGAATTCAGCGATGTCGCGGTATAGGTGATTTCTGGAATTGAAGTTTCGTCAAATCCGCCGTTAAGAGTCGAATAGTAACGACTGAGAGGTTCAAACTAGTTCTAGATGGTAGAATAAGTGATAGAACATCGTACAGGTCATGCACGATTGTACGACAGATTGTTTTACTATAAAATCATGTCGCGCTGAAACTCCGTGTGACTGTTTCACATCGATTGGCAAGGACTTCACTTGATGTACGTCGATCTTCCTCCTTCGATTTTTCGCAGAGTACTTTGAGGGAATTTCACTCGTTTGCGGCCTGCATCGGGAAGAACAATGTAGGTCCCGCGCAACGCAAGGTCTCTTTGTTTCTACAGGTTGGAATGAAATGAAATGTCTAATGCTCCAATGAAGTGAATGTTTTCACCTACCGCGCCACCACGTTGAAGTGCTAGATATAAGGAAAGGCAAGAAAAGGCTCGACAGAATTATCTAGCGATTTTCCCATCTACGGAACAGGAAGGTGTTCCAATGACACACTCGGCTCATCGATCGTTTGCAGCACGTAACACCACTTGTGACTTCAGAGCGGTTCTTGTTTTCGGGACAGCTCTGACGTTCTTTCTCATGATTTATCTCGTCTACAGAATTTTATACAGAGGTTATTGCCGCAGTGTCAAAGGAAGTAGTAAAAGTAAGATTGGGAGCGAATGAGGGTTCGCCCTATCTTTTATACGCTACAGAAGGAAAGGGCTGATGGAACTACAGATGAATAAAATGTAGTAACCTGCTGTGGAAATGTGAAAGTAAATTACTAGGTCACCTTAAAATAGTGCTAAGACAATTTACAGAATCAGTCATCATGGTAGTGATTAGAGAGATACAAAAGTCCAAAGCCTGTGAGTGATAAATGGCGACATTAAGCTGATCACAAAGAAAACAGTGAATCCTAGTTATAACTAATGAATTCTGGATAGAGGTGTGGAGATAACAGTTTTCTTCTTGAAGTGGAATCGTCCAACGAGTTTTTGTGTTATCCATCTATGTATTAATGTTGCACCCGCCTAATGTGGGTCTCATGCTAATTTCACGCGAAAAATGTTAATTTGGCTAAGACACAGCACCACAGAGTCTCGGCTGGGTGGACGGGGCCGCCCAGCCACTGCCCACCCCATCGGCCGCCGCGGTCGGTGACGCATTATAGGAACAGAAAGTTACGTAAACAGTCCCACCCTCCGTTGCCAACCGCGGCGGACAATGGGACTGGGCTCCTACTTGGAGGGTCCACATTCCCGGTCGAGAATTCGGGGAGCTGCATCTTAGCCAAATTCTCACTTTTTCGCGTGAAACTTTGCATGCGGCCGCATCAGGCATATAACACAAATATATGGTAACAAAGATACTCATTTTTCCGTGGACGACTTCTTCAAGCATGAATAGGATATAAAAGTACTATCTTTATTCGAACAGAACGCGCGATCTAGAAGCAATCGTTGATTGAAAGAGGTAGTAGCGAAGGGTTGCCTACCACACATAAGTGAGTGTAGTTCCTCGAATCGGCTAACTTACAAGGCTTACACTGGAGAGCGTTCGAAAAATCCTGCCTTGTGCAAATATCGCATTGTACATCGCGTGTTTCGGTGAGGCAAAATGTATTGTTTGGTACTATTCGCAGAAATCTATCAGTTCACTTCACTAGAGAGTCGAATCAATTATATCTCAAATAAGAGAGTCGAATTAATTATATCTCAAATAAGACCAATTGCATGAATTTGGTGGTTGTCGCTGTTATCGAACTGGTGATCTGAGAAAACGGATAGTGCTAGAAATAGCTAAAAATCAGCTACTAGACACATCTGATGTAGTCAGCGACAAAAAAAAATCGTTCATGCGACTGCGGCCACTCCACGTTCGTCCTTAGCTCCACAACCGCCTATTCATCAGTCGTGTCGAACCGCCTCGTGCAAAGGAAACCCACCAGCTACGCTTTTATTGCACCGGGGTTACCGACCGGTGGATCGACTTGGCGCGGTGCGGCATACTGCATAGGACTCTTATCTGTGCTCGCTTCGTTCGTTCTGCCACGCGGGGCTCCCCTTGACTTGCCTGGACCAATAAGCCCTTATACCACTACACCGACAAAGAAAGATGACTTTGATGAACCTCCTTCTACGGTGACGTACCCTGTGGACAAACCACACAGACACAAAAGAACACCTGCCTCAGGCGAAGATGTTACACGTGATCACAATTGAATAAAGAGGATTCCGGCTTTCTTCCGATATCTCTACGCAACGGAGACGAGGTGGCTGCACAGGACGACGCATGACGTAGACTGCTCGACTCGCGATGGATGATGTTGATTCAGAATCGGACGGCGAGAGACTTAGCGAAGCGTCGAAGTACCATAGCGAATATTCGTGTCGGGATCAGTGCTGATCGCGACCATGAGACGCACTAGCTGTTGAAGTCGTGTGCAGGTCACGATAAGTCTAAAAAATAGAGTGATGCCTGGATTGAACGGCCCATGGGTCCAATCTGCAGTTTGACGTGTGCCATCCTTCCGTTTCACATTTTTTGCTACATTGAGTTGAGAAAATCGTCAAACATTCATCATTTCAGAGGAGTGAACAGGATTGCGGACTCCGTACCGTTGATGTACGCAGATACGATAAAGTTGCTGAGGCTGAAATGGGGCCATCGAAGGATTTTCCAGACGCAAAAAGGTCAGAACAAAGTCTAAATAATGTGTAAAATTCTTCTTGAACTGTTGTGGTCCGCTTTGTTTCTGAAGCTAAACACGTGTTTGCCATGGATGCTTCATCACATATTTTGCATTGTGCATAGGACTGTAAGTCAGAACGTCAGGGTTAGCAGTATCGAACGTTCTCAAAGGTATCGTCCGAGATAAGAACGATCTCTGACGATACCTTTGAGGACTAGAAGTACGTATCCTCTCTAAACAAACACTGCTGTCTCAAAGAAATGATCTGTGGCGAAAACTCCATTGAAGGGCGCGCTTCGCGGTCTGCTGATTGAGAGAGGCTGAAGAAAAGGAATGAGTGGGAGTTTTTCCGAGATGCTACTCGGGTTTTCGATCGCTTTATCCCATTCTTTCTTCTCTGTTACACCACTGATAATGTAGACTTCCATATTCTACACTTAGTCTGCAGTTAGCAAAATTGCCCCGTTAGGGTATCCTTGACCTAGCTCTGCTGATGGCTGACGTGCTCCAGCTGTAGACATGCAATCAACCCTCAAACCAACTCTCATGGTGCTCTCTTCATGAGTTGTGCCTACTGGTTTATAATTCCCATAGTTTTAGAGTGAAAGGGATCCTCAACGTGATCGCAGAGAATGGCACATCAATGGAAGGTGAACTTTATCACAAAACCGAGCGTGTTGTTTTTAACATCGGTGGAATTTCATTTTCATTAGCGGAAGGAAAAACACTACCGTGAGTTTTTGTGAAAATTCTTCTGCAATTTTCCCAGGACCTGACACGTCATCATAATTTGGCGATGAATCTTTGTACTCCAGCAGTTAGCCAATGTAACTTGCTTGAGTTTCGACGCGAGATTTTCTATTTTTTGAAGCACACAGTTTTCAAGACAGCGAGTCAAAATGTCCCAAAGAGTGCAATTTACAGGAGTCGCTGCGGTCAGTCACTCTCGCAGAAGAAGAATATCGGTTTCGATGAGCGCATCTTCGCTGACGAGAACAGGTCAGGATTAAGATTCATCAGAAACGACTAACTCTGTGTGACGGCTTTTTTGTGGGTCTTTATGTCTGTCCGTTCGCAAGTGGTTCTCAGGGAATGATAGGGTGTAGCTGGGCCAACAAATTGAGGCCACATAATCGTTGTGATATCCTTTCCTATTTACATAAACACCTACCACGTACACCCGCAGCCACTATGTAGCGTGCTAACGTCGTACTAGGTGGCAGCACACTGAGATGGCGTGGAGATATGTTGAGTTGTCTGAGGAGTAATGCCGTTCGGAGTGGACCGATCAGAGAGTGGGTGATTGCATTAATGAGAACGATTTCAGTCTTTTGACCAAGTCCTGGACGGTTCAATAGGCCGTCATGGTGGGGGCAGAGGGTCGTAAACGGATAGTGGATTTCACTATTATGAGATGCAGTCGTAGAACTCCGATTACTATGACACCAGTAGAAGATTGAACCCGCATAAGTGTGAATTCAATTGAACTAAGCGTCTCATCTTTGCTCAAGCCTATCGCTGACCTGGTGCTGTTCAGATGAACATATGCGTGGTCTGCAGCTCACGGGTGTGTACCCTTCTGTCAAAATTTCGCACCGCGACATGTCTCAAGCGAAGCAACGCGGACGAGCTAAAGACGCCATGTTTTGGGTCCCGAAGCGACCACAAGTCAACTCGCATCGCGCCCCCAGCGTTACCGAGTAATCGTTCTGAGACCCCAAATACCGCGACGCGCATAGCTCGCACACACTGTGTCACACGCCGCTCGTCGTTGTGCGAATTCCCGACATAAGGATACACACCCGCAGCTCACCAGTGCTATGTGACGCCCGAGATACATCGCGTAACTGAAACTGGTCCATTAGTAAACCAGTTCCCACCTCCTACAGTAGGTCATGGCACAGAGTGGTAGTTGAAGTCGTGCTTTAAGACCACAGCTCACATAATATGAGTCGCCTCTGAAAGTAGATAGCGTGCGTGTGTCATTAGGATAGGGACTCCGCATGTCCGCGTTTCGCGCGCGACGCGATGGTACGGGTCAGCTGCGTCGCATGAATTGATTCCTGAAGCGGTCACGCCTAGAATAAGACGTAGGGCATCGACATCACTTGAAGACCCGTTCAGTACTGCGCGCATAGCTCGCCCCATCGCGTCAAACACCGAACGCCGTGAAGCGAATTCACCCTTCTGATGGCACACACCCAACAGATAGCCCCTTTTGTTACTGCAAGCGGTACGCTTTTATCGCTGCCGAAGAATAGCTCATAATCGCTTACTGGAGCTATTGATTAGGGACAGTAGCAAAGTAGCTGAAACGACAGTTAAGAGGGAGCGATTCCTTTCAAGTGAGTTGCATATAGCGTAGAACAGTCTAATTGACTTCCCTACAAAATGAGAGAGGAAAACCTCAAGTGAGCCCGAGTTTACAATGAATTCACACCCGCAGCTTGATGAGCTGCAGTACTGTTACAGTCCATTTTACAGCGCTAGATAGGGCGTGGCCTGGGTGGCGAGAGTGAGAGTGTATGTAGAGGTGAGAGGGTTTGATATACTCTCACCCAAGTCCGTAGGCCAAACACTATCAAGTGGTCCGAAATGGACTGTAGCTGTATGTAGTTCGCTGTGACTGAACCACGCGAGCGATGTAATAAAATGGTAATGAAAACACGCAAATGATGCTAGTTCATTAGCCATACGCCCTCCAAAAGACTGGCGATAACTGAGATCGCCAGAGCCTCTCCACTCACATTATAAACCTTTCACTCCAGCCACCTTTCAGTAAGCTTCCGAGCTACTGGTTAGGTTCAGTCTCGATCCACACTGCAATTTTTGCACACAGTAATAAAACATTGCCAGTTTCGAGAACGTATTCTCCCAGCTCCAGCCATCAAAAGCTCGGCGCTACGGACATCTGACCTTTGTTCTTGACTGCTTGTATCGGGTAGATTACTACGTAGGTAAACCTACTCCAGAACCTAGTAATCTACTCGATACATGGTAGATGACGCGTACTGTGCAAAGAAGATATACCTATCTTCGATTCAATTTCAATGATCGAAGTAGCGGTGGCAACTGCGCGCTAAAGCAGCTCATTATCTATTGCGATAAGATTAGATGGCAGAAATTCTGGTAGTAAATGCAAAAAAGGAACGCCGAAGTGAAAGCTTGAGGTGGCCTCGTTTTCAGGTTTTTTGGCGGTGTTCCTTTGACTTATTTATTTTTCAGCATCTCTCCAAAATCTTTGCTGAGCGCGATAATACACGAAAGTATAGCGAGCTGTTAGGTGTAACGAATAAGTGGACGATGAAACGGTGACTACTGCAACCGTCCACTTATTTATTGAATCTTATTCATTCCATTCCTCTTGTGACATTTCTATATCCTTTGACTGTAGCCGTTTGAGTTGATTCAAATGAAAAGGGATCATTTTAGTCTGACCATTGATCGTGATACGATCATCGATGCAAGGAAGGGCACCTTCTGGGAGAATGGTGAAACATTCTATGTGGAAGAAAAACGAAGCTATGACTATCAAAACACTTTCGCGGATGGTTCATTGGTTTGGACGAATGCGCTCGTAGTGAGTATTTTTGCAATTCATCTGACAATGGGTTTTGTAAGGAGAAGGGTGAGTACCAAAAATCTTTTGTTTAAGCCGCTGAGAGAAGAAGCTACTCAGAAGAGTGACGAAGCTGATAAGTGGGTGCAGCTGACTAGCAGTTTTCTCGTTAGGCTATACTTGCGCTGTATGTGCAGCACTACTGTCACGTGTTGATGTTATAGGCTGGCTTCTGATCGCCAACAACTACCTATGCAGCAAGGCGGTGAACCCCGACAACAAGACGAAGCACCGAAACCTGAAGGGGAACCCCAGCCCTCCGGGGCACCGAAGCCAGAAGGAGAATCTCAGCAACCAGCCGAAGCAGCACCGCTAGAAGGTGGTCTTCAGCCACATGCTGAAGCACCCAGGTGTGAGTGTGAGCAGCCCCAAGAACCAGTCGAAGCACCCAAGGCTGAGGGAGAGCCTCAGCAACCAGTGGGAGCGCCAATACAAGGAATCAAACCTCAGCCACCATCTGAAGAGCCTAAACCTGTTGGTGAGCCGCTCCAACAACCAAGCGAAGCACCCGAAGCACCTAAACCTGAAGTCGAATCTCAAGCGGCTGAGGCACCTAGGCCGGAAGGTGTACCTCAACAAGCAACCGAGGCAAGCAAACCTGTGTGTGAGGCGACCCAACAATCAGCAGAATCAGCAGAAGCGCCGAAGCCAGAGAGTGAACCTCAAAAAGCAGCTGAGGCCGCTGTATGCGAGCCGCCTCAACAACCAATCGAATCACAAAAGCCTGAAAGCGAACCTCAAGCCGCTGAGGCACCGAAGCCGGAAGGCGAACCTCAATCAGCTGGAGCACCGAAACCTGTGTGCGAGCTGCCCCCCAAACCATCCGAAGAGCGGAAGCCTGAGAGTGAGCCACAACCCGGTGAGGCTCCGAAGCCGGAGAGCGAACCTCGAGCAGCTGAAGCACCGGCGCTTGAGGTGACACAACGATCGGCAGAAGCACCAGAAGCATCGAAGCCGGAAGGTGAACCTCAGAAAGCAGCGGAAGCACCAAAACCACCATCCGAAGCGCGGAAGCTGGAGAGTGAGCCACAACCCGCTGAGGCTCCGAAGCCGGAGGGCGAACCTCAAGCAGCTGAAGCACCGGCGTGTGAAGTGACCCAACGATCAGCAGAAGCACCAGAAGCACAGAAGCCGGAAAGTGAACCTCACAAAGCAGCGGAAGCACCAAAACCGGTATGCGAGCTGCCCCCACAACCATCCGAAGCGCGGAAGCCTGAGAGCGAGCCACAACCAGCTGAGGCTCCAAAGCCGGGAGGCGAACCTCAAGCAGCTGAAGCACCGGCATGTGAGGTGACACAACGATCGGCAGAAGCACCGGAATCACAGAAGCCGGAAGGTGAACCTCAAAAAGCAGCGGAAGCATCAAAACCGGAATGCGAGCTGCCTCCACAAGCGCAGAAGCCTGAGGGCGAACCACAACCTGCTGAGAAGACAGAAGGTCAACCTCAACAGCCACTCGAAGAGCCAAAGCCACAAAGTGAACCTCAACAAGCAGCTGAAGCACCAAAGCCGGAAGGTGAGCCTCAACAACCAGCCGAAGCGCGAAAGCCTGAGAGCGAGCCACAACCCGCCGAGGCACTGAAGGCAGAAGGTCAACCTCAACAGCCAGTCGAGGAGCCCAAGCCACAAGGTGAACTTCAACAAGCGCCTGAAGCACCGAAGCCGGAAGGTGAACCTCAACAAGCACCTGAAGCACCGAAGCCACAAAGTGAACTTCCACAAGCGGCTGAAGCACCGAAGCCGGAAGGTGAACCTCAACAAGCACCTGAAGCACCGAAGCCGGAAGGTGAGCCTCAACAACCAGCCGAAGAGCCCAAGTCACAAGGTGAACCTCAACAAGTGGCTGAAGCACCGAAGCCAGAAGGTCAACCTCAACAGCCAGTCGAAGAGCCCAAGCCACAAGGTGAGCCTCAACAACCAGCTGAAAGAGAGAAACCAGAAACTGGACAACAAAAAGCGTCGTTAGTAGAAGGTAGTCCTGTAAATTCCTGATTCTTTTGACAATTTTTATCCCTGTCGGAAGATTGAACGGGGATACACTCTGGATGGTTTGGATTCCGGATTTTTCGCTCTTTTCAAGGTGGTTATAATGTCACACCTTCACCCTGCTAGCTGTTGCTTGATCACCTTACTGGGCAAGCGTAAAATTGGGAGCATAACGGGAATGACTCTGAGGTTATGTGCTCCACTATTTTAGCCGCCGAAATAAAAGGCCCGTCAAGGCCACAAGACAGCCACGAATGAATAACCGAAACGAATGTCTATAGATTGGCAACCCTCTGCCGTTTGTGTCACAGTGCGTGCTATAGTAAATGCGACGTGCATGGCGGAACTTTTTGGCGTATAAGGGAATCGAGCCAGGCAAGACTCATTGACTTGTACTGACACCTGTAATTGGGCGTGAGCTGTTACCCCGCCGTTGAGATCTTGGGTGAATCTGTGTCTTCGTTACCGTCTTATCCGAAAGCGATTCCGAGAGTGGCCAGATACGTCAGAGGGGAGGTGACGAATATGCGGTTACATTGCAAAAGCTCCAAGTCATCTCCAGGCCTCTGAAGGGGATGAGAACCTCGATATGTCAGGCCAGTAAAGGCTCCAGTTGTGACTTCGCAATTGCAAATAAAAGAAAAACAGTTCTGTTTCAAAGGTTGGAACATGAGTCAGTGCGAAGCTAAATATAGTGCTTCCTAAGACTTGGTTTGCCATTCCACATTACTATGAACGAAATGGCAAATAAATTGCGGCAATAATCATTCTTCACCCAATATTCTGTGTTAGCCCCGAAAACTAGCTGAAGCAAAGCCTGAAGGTGAACTTCAGCAACAAGCATTTCCGCAAAGAGGTAGGAACGAACACATACGGTTATTACTTGGTGATAACAGTGAATACTAGATATGGCCAATGAGTACTAGATAGAAGTGGATATCAAGTACATATGTGATGCGTAATATATAATCATGTAATGGAGACAAACATTCTTTATACTGCCGCCTTTCGAGAAAGGCTCTGACTACGATCTTATTTTTCGATGGCGAACCATGAGTCCTCGCTTGGATATCTTGAATGCTTAGAAGAGTACCTTCGTTTTGAAGGGTGATAAGTGAGCTTTAAACTCCAATGCATCGACGAGAATAGTGGGGAATGAGTTGAAGTCTGCTCGTGCAACCGTGTTGGGACTGCTTTCTCCTCCCAAGCGGTGATATCCATCATCGGCGGTTTCTGCTTTTGCTTCAAATGCTCTTCCTCTACTGATAGGGCTTGTTTTTTCCTTGCGTTTTTGAATAGATGGGATCTGTGCGCTTGGGTGCTCACTCTCTTACTTTCTCCGCATTTACATGAGTATTTGAGAATATGTCATGCCTGCGTCTTGTGAATAACCCGCCTTCAAAAGGGTATCTCTGATTCTTCGCTACTCGTTGTTGTGCCCTGCAATTATCGGTGAGTTGATTCCAGAAAATCGTCCTGGGGACAACCTCGCCGGAAAGTGACATTGTTGCGGCCTTCTCCTTCTCCAGTACAGACTCCTAAACTAACTGCGAATCATCATTCGAGCTGCTAGTGGAGCCTGGGATTGTTACATCGTCGATCTGAGCTCGTATCTACTTTGAATTTTCATAATTTTCAACATCTGTTGCATGCTTTCGATGGCTTCAAATATGCTGTTGATCTCGCTCTGCATTATCGTATTTTAAGGTTCATCAATCGGAGTTCCTTCGATATTATTTCTTGTAAATAGATTTCGACGTTGTTGATCTCATTGCCGAGGTTATTTACGCAGTCGATTACTTCAATCATGGTAGCCTTCATGGTTCCATGTTTCCCGGAAACACTGGCGAACACATCGAGGCTCCGAATCTTTTGCAGCTGCTTCGATTCCTTACTGTAAGCTACCGCTGTAACAATCATTTTTCTTCTGGCTAGCCTACACCTGGGACTGAGCACTTTGAAAATGGACGATGTACTGCTGTGAAAGTTACTACAAAAGAACAAAGGAGTGTCAAGTGGCATTGGCTGCAGATTTGCACGCGAGAAGGAGTGACAAGAGGACGTGATTCTGGACGGTTGGCTTCGTGAGCTTTGAGGCCTATTGACGCATGCTTTGTAAACGGTTGTTTCAAGCTTGGCATGATGAAGACTATGGTGAGCACTACGTCCCAATTGCATGAGACTGAAGTTACATGCTATGAGGAATTGAAAAGATCAACTTTGATGGACAAATTTATTTGGAATTAGAATTGAAGAACTAGGAGGAAAATCCTCCAATGGTTTTTCAGTTCACAAACCCATGAAATGAAGTATCCCTCAGCTGCACCTAAAGAGTGAAATCATCACTATGATGAATCACACAGTCCGATACAAAGGTCTTAAAGTTGTAAACGATAGGTTTCAGCGGTATCATATGTCACACAGAACACCAAAAGTTTAATGTTGGAATACTCGTTTGCCACGCGGGTGGCTCGGCTCCGATTCTCTGCCGATACACCAAGATACAGGATTTCATAAAGGGACATGGTCATAGAGATGGTTCCTGTAGAGGAGCGGAACGGTTGTGTATGCGTGGAAGGGAGTACAACTAACAGTTGATATGACATAAAAGAGTGTGGTGTTATCACTCTACATATTATATTAGGTAGTCTAAAAAGTCTTTTCGTATTTTCAAATACCGCTTTTTCCCTCAAAACTGCTTTCCACAAAACTTCTTCTGTACATATATATATGTAGTACAAGTCCACACGCATCTATAGGTAGTGTTGTCTTCCATCTACCGGATAACCCTTTTCGGCAAAACAAAAATATCAAGTTACTTCATTTTCAATTCCAATTTTTTTTTCTCCGGATGGCGTTGGACAGGGAAAGGAAAAGGTGATATTCCGATGGAGCAAGATCAGGGCTATAAGGCAGCAACTTTTATTCAAGCTCGAGAATTTTTTAGAAGAAAAAATTTAAAATTTTTTTTATTACTGGTGAAAAAATGACTCGCCAAAAAATTCTCGAGCTTGGATAAAAATTGCTGCCCCATCCATCTTATAGCCCTGATCTTGCTCCATCGGATTATCACCTTTTCCTTTCCCTGTCCAACGTCATTCAAAGAAAATTTTTTTCATAATTTTTGTATTGAAAATGAGGTTGACCGTTGATATGTTTATTTTGCCGAAAAGGGTTATCCGGGAGATGGAAGTCAATAATACCTATAGATGCGTGTGGACTTGTACTACATGTGTATGTACGGAAGAGATTGCTAGAAAGCAGTTTGGAGGGAAAAAGCGGTATTTGAAAATACGAAAAAACTTTTTAGACTACCCAATATAAACCACTAACATTGACTGTCTGTCTATCTGTTTGTCAGTCGGTCGGTTTGTGGACTAATGCCTATTTTTTGGTTTGTATGTCTGTCCGTCTGCAAGTGAGTGATTGTAATAACGAGTAGGCGGAAAATCGGGTGCTCATTGCGGAGGAAACTGAATGATGCTGGAGTCTAAGGCCGCGTAAGCAGGTGGTAGCAATACAGGGAGTTAGGTGACTATCGAGATATGTTCAGCTATCTATTGAGTTTTTGGAGAACTGAGCAAATGGATGCAATCGCAAGTATCTTGGCGAGCCACATCACGCTGCTTAATCAGTGATCTTGCAGCGTGCAGAGGGTTGAAGTCGGGATGGGTGATGTGCCACGCATAAGGAAGGGGAACCACATAATTTCAAGTTCGAAATCACACTAGGTGAAGGATAAAAGATAAAGTTTTTAGCGTTGATCAATCCTTTTCTGAGATGCGCCGCACATTTTTGTTCCATTCAAAATCGTGATAGCTGGTGAATGTGATGTGGCCTATACAATGAGTTGCGGTGGCGAGCCGATGTCGGTGCTTTTATCCTTCCAGACAAGTCTGGTACCAATTTGCCGAGCCTAGAAGAATGGAAGGCTTGGTTGGCCTGGGCAGGCGTTGATGCTGGATTTGCTCCCCGCACCATGAAAGTGGGGTGTGCGCCACCTGTTACTACACCACCTCCGCCAGTTCTTATTGTGTTAATGTTCCATGAGGCGATACGAAGCACTCAAATATGTAGATGCTCCTCAGGCCTTTCTGCCATTCTCATTATTGTACATGAGATGGATAATAGAATGATTTTCATTCTTTTTTTTTCAGAACAGACCAAACCACACATACCTCGTGATCTGGACTCAACTCCATCCACTTGTGAGTGATTTGGTATAGAATAGAAGCCATATGATTGCGTTACCACAACTGATCTGTGATAGCAGCGATTTCTTCTTTTGCTAAACCCTCCTTCCTTGTAGATCTTGCACCTGAAATGGCTGAGAAAAGGAAACCCACGATGAGCTCAGGTGAAAGGCCGCCAGTGTACGAACCCCAGAAACCATATGTGGCCAAGCCAGAAATTCCAACTGAGCAACAAGCGCCTCCGCAAGAAGGTAAGGACGCTACCAGTCATCGCTGTGGAAGTAAGAAGTTCTTGCTGTGCTAATCTTCCGGCCATGAGCCAACTCGAAGCAAGCAAATAGTCTGATTTTCAAGCTTAGTTCTGCCATTCTCACTACTGTACGCATGATGGTTAATAAATCCAGTTGCTCAATCTGTCTTTTTACAGAGCAACCAAAACCACAGAAACCTCGTGATCTGGACTCAACTCCATCTACTTGTGAGTGATTTCGCAGAAAATAGGAGCATCCAAGTGATTGCATTACCACAGCTGATCTGTGATAGCAGCGACTCCTTCATTTGTGAACCATCCCTTTTTGCAGATCTTGCACCAGAAATGGCTGAGAAAAGGAAACCCACGCTGAGCGCAGGTGAAAGGCCGCCAGTGTATGAACCCCAGAGACCATATGAGGCTAAGCCGGAAATTCAAACTGAGCTACAAGCCCCTCCGCGAGAAGGTAAGGATGCTACAATTCATCGCTGTGGAAGCAAGAAGTTCCTACTGTATTAATCTTCGGGCCATGAGGCAACACGAAGCACGCAAATATGTAGATATGCTTCTCAAGGACTTTTTGTCTTTCTCATTGTTGTACATGAGATGGATAATAGATTGTTTTTTATTCTTTTTTTTCAGAACAGCCCAAACCACATAAACCTCGTGATCTGGACTCAACTCCATCTACTTGTGAGTGATTTCACAGAAAATGGGAGCATCCAAGTGATTGCATTACCACAGCTGATCTGTGATAGCAGCGACTCCTTCATTTGTGAACCATCCCTTTTTGCAGATCTTGCACCAGAAATGGCTGAGAAAAGGAAACCCACGATGAGCTCAGGTGAAAGGCCGCCAGTGTATGAACCCCAGAGACCATATGTGGCCAAGCCAGAAATTCCAACTGAGCAACAAGCGCCTCCGCAAGAAGGTAAGATGCTATCAGTCCATCGCTGTGAAAGCAAGAAGTTCTACTGTGTTAATTTTGGGCCATGAGCCAACACGAAGCAAGCAAATTGTCTGATTTTCAAGCTCAGTTCTACCATTCTCACTACTGTACGCAGGATGGTTAATAAAGTCAGTTGTTTAATCTGTGTTTTTACAGAGCAACCACAACCACGGAAACCCCGTGATCTGGACGCGCCTCCATCTACTTGTGAGTGATTTGGTATAGAATAGAAGCTTGATTGCGTTACCACAACTGATCTGTAACAGCAGTGACTTCTTCTTTTGCTGAACCCTCCTTTCTTGTAGATCTTGCACCTGAAATGGCTGAGAAAAGGAAACCCACGCTGAGCTCAGGTGAAAGGCCGCCAGTGTATGAACCCCAGAGACCATATGAGGCTAAGCCGGAAACTCAAACTGAGCAACAAGCCCCTCCGCGAGAAGGTAAAGACGCTATCAGTTCATCGCTGTGGAAGCGAGAAGTTCTTATTTTGTTAATGTTTGGGCCGTGAGGCAACAAGAAGCACGCAAATATGTAGATATGCTTCTCAAGGCCTTTTTGCCATTCTCATTACTGTACATGAGATGGTTAATAAATTGTTTTTTATTTTTTTAGAGCAGCTCAAACCACAGAAACCTCGTGATTTGGACTCAACTCCATCTACTTGTGAGTGAATTCGCAGAAAATAGGAGCTTCCGAGTGATTGCATCACCACAACTGATCTGTAATAGCAGCGACTCGTTCTTTTGCTAAACCCTCCTTCCTTGTAGATCTTGCACCTGAAATGGCTGAGAAAAGGAAACCCACGCTGAGCTCAGGTGAAAGGCCGCCGGTGTATGAACCCCAGAGACCATATGTGGCTAAGCCGGAAATTCCAACTGAGCAACAAGCGCCTCCGCAAGAAGGTAAGGATGCTAGTTCATCGCTGTGGAAGCAGGAATTCTTACTGTGTTAATCTTCGGGCCATTAGCCAACACGAAGCAAGCAAATAGTCTGCTCTTTAAGCTCTGTTCTGCTATACTCACTACTGTACGCAGGATATTTGATAGATTGCTGTTCATTCTGTTTTTCTTTACAGAACTACCAAAACCACAGAAACCTCGTGATCTGGATGCACCTCCATCTACTTGTAAGTCTTCTTCTTCTCCCTTGCGTTAATCCCGGCCGTCGTAGGGTCCGTAACTTTTGTCATTTGTAGCCATTTCCTCCTATCTAGGGCATCCTTTGTTGTGGTCTCGATACCGGTGAGATCTCTCTTGATAACTGCTTTCCATCTCTTCTTTAGGGCTTCCTGTGGCCGCTGGCTGGAGTTTTGGAACTCAAGAGCCCTTCTTGGGTGATCCTCCAGTCTTCTGAGCGCGTACACGTTCCAGTAGCCGCTGCTCTCTCACCTTCACCTGAACAGAAGCCGTCTGCATCTCGCAGATGCTTATCCCTGACTCTGTCCAACCGTGTCCTGCCGTATGCCCATCGAAGCATCCTCATTTCTGCGGGGTGCAGCTGTTTTTCGTGGTTCTTCGATGTGGGCCAACACTCGCTCCCGTACAGCATTGCGGGTCTTATCGCTGATCGGTACACCTTACCTCCAAGAGTCGTGGAGCACCACTGATCGCAGAGAACACCAAAAGTCTCTCGCCATCGTCCACGCCATTTACACTGCCTGGTCTACAGTACCTTCAGCAGCTGAATCGCTCTCCAGATACCAGATTCCCTCGACTCTCTCGATGTTTTCACTGTGAAAATCCATGATAACCCCTGTTCCTTCTTCTGAGCTCAGGAATTTGGTTTTTTACGTTCAGTCGGACCACTTTCCGCCAGCACTGCCTGCCACTTCTGAAATTTAATCTGGAGTTCTTCTCTGCTGTCCACGATCAAGGCGATGTCGTCAGCTCAGAGGATGGTCTTCAGTAGACCGTCCACGAGATCTTCAACCATGACATCTAGAGTGCGCAGGAAGAGAAACGGACTCTGGGCTGATCCTTGCCGCACCTCTACCGTAATGTCCACTTCACTGGCCTACCCGTGCGGATTGCGTACAACGGCTTTGGCGCCATCGTACATATCCTTCCCCCTGACAGAAGGGAAGTGTTCGGGTACATTCTGTCTCCGAGGGGCCCTCCAGATCACTGGTTGAGGAAGACGGTCGAAAGCCTTCTGTAGACCGAGAAAGGCCAGGTAACATGGCCGACGCTTTTCTCGTTGCTTCCCCTTGACCAGCCGGACGATGAAGATCGCATCGGTCCTTAAGTTTCCAGGCGTAGAGTCGAACTGCACCTGGGAGACTGAGATCAGGTATCTGAGTCTAAAGTCGACCAACAGCTCGTATAGCTTCATGTATGCGCTGTCAACTTGGTCCCTCGAGAGTTACATAATTCCATTGCGTATCCTTTCTGTTTAAAGGTGGGAACGGTTGTACTGGTCCTCCAAGCATCCGGAATCTTTCCTTGCGTGCACACACTGTTGAGGAATCGAGTGAGCCACAAGCTTCCGCGCGTCACTTCAGGGTGACGTCCAAGCCTTGTAACTGATTCTTGTGCGACTTTCAGACTTTTTTTTTGTGACGGGGTTCCTCCATCAGCCGGCATGTTAACCTGGGCCTGACGCTGGCATTGTCACCATTTTTGCAATTTCTGCAAGGCATGGTTTGTGTCCCGGCAGAGATCGAACTCAGTGGCGCTCAAGTGCAGACGTGAGTCTACACTTTCAACCACTCTTCTATCCGTACCTCCATCTACTTTTGTGTGATCTCGTGAGAAAATACTGAAGGATCGAACGTCCTCTTATCGTCCGTCCTCTCTGAGATCACATCCGGCCTCTGGCATGCCATAGATTCGCACGATAGAATATTCAACTTCATCATACTAGGCGACATCAACGCACAACAACAACATGATTTAAGAACCGAGCAATAGGATGAACAAGCGATACGTGAAAAGGGTGAGAATCCCATGACGGTCTAGACTACGGTTCGGCACGGTCGTCCGTAACGGCCTCCTTCACCGAGCTTCTCCTCCTCGCTTCTCCCATTCCATTAGTCGCACTGACGGATTGCGTCAGCGCTCGAAACAAATTACGAATACATCGAAAACAGACATAATATCCAGATAGAGATGAGTTAGCAGATGCCGCGTTTAGATAGAATGAGGATAGGATTGCAAGGATCAAATCCCAATTTGAATACTCATGTCCTTACAAAATAGATGTTTTTAGATAATTGCATAACAGCAACCGATCTGTAAGAGCAGCGACTCCTTCTTTTGCTGAACCCTCCTTTCTTGTAGATCTCGCACCTGAAATGGCAGAGAAAAGGAAACCCACGCTGAGCTCAGGTGAAAGGCAGCCAGTGTATGAACCCCAGAGACCATATGAGGCCAAGCCAGAAATTCAAACTGAGCAACAAGCGCCTCCGCAAGAAGGTAAGGATGCTATCAGCTCATCGCTGTGGAAGTAAGAAGTTCTTACTGTGTTAATTTCGGGTTATTGTACGTCGGATGGTTAATAAATTCAGTTGTTCAACTTGTCTTTTTGCAGAGCAACCCAAACCACAAAAACCCCGTGATCTGGACGCACCTCCATCTACTTGTGAGTGATTTCATAGAAAATAGAAGCTTCCGAGTGATTGCATTACCACAACTGATCTGTAACAGCAGCGACCCTTTCTTTTGCTGAACCATCCCTTTTTGCAGATCTTGCACCTGAAATGGCTGAGAAAAAGAAACCCACTCTGAGCGCAGGTGAAAGGCCGCCAGTGTATGAACCCCAGAGACCATATGAGGCTAAGCCAGAAATTCAAACTGAGCAACAAGCGCCTCCGCAAGAAGGTAAGGATGCTATCAGTTCATCGCTGTGGAAGCAAGAAGTTCTTACTGTGTTAATTTCGGGTTATTGTACGTCGGATGGTTAATAAATTCAGATGTTCAATTTGTCTTTTTGCAGAGCAACCCAAACCACAAAAACCCCGTGATCTGGACGCACCTCCATCTACTTGTGAGTGATTTCGTAGAAAATAGAAGCTTTCGAGTGATTGCATTACCACAACTGATCTGTAATAGCAGCGACCCTTTCTTTTGCTGAACCATCCCTTTTTGCAGATCTTGCACCTGAAATGGCTGAGAAAAGGAAACCCACCCTGGGCGCAGGTGAAAGGCCGCCAGTGTATGAACCCCAGAGACCATATGAGACCAAGCCAGAAATTCAAACTGAGCAACAAGCGCCTCCGCAAGAAGGTAAGGATGCTATCAGTTCATCGCTGTGGAAGCAAGAAGTTCTTACTGTGTTAATTTCGGGTTATTGTACGTCGGATGGTTAATAAATTCAGATGTTCAATTTGTCTTTTTGCAGAGCAACCCAAACCACAAAAACCCCGTGATCTGGACGCACCTCCATCTACTTGTGAGTGATTTCGTAGAAAATAGAAGCTTCCGAGTGATTGCATTACCACAACTGATCTGTAATAGCAGCAACCCTTTCTTTTGCTGAACCATCCCTTTTTGCAGATCTTGCACCTGAAATGGCTGAGAAAAGGAAACCCACCCTGGGCGCAGGTGAAAGGCCGCCAGTGTATGAACCCCAGAGACCATATGAGGCCAAGCCAGAAATTCAAACTGAGCAACAAGCGCTTCCGCAAGAAGGTAAGGATGCTATCAGTTCACCGCTGTGGAAGCAAGAAGATCTTACTGTATTAATCTTGAGGCAGACGTGTTTGCATGAGGCAACACGAAGCACGCAAATATGTAGATATGCTCCTCAAGGACTTTTTGCCATTCTCATTATTGTACATGAGATGGATAATAGATCGTATTTTTTTAGAACAGCCCAAACCACACAAACCTCGTGATCTGGACTCAACTCCATCTACATGTGAGTGATTTGGTATAGAATAGAAGCTTTTAGATGATTGCGTTACCACGACTGATCTGTAATAGCAGCGACTTCTTCTTTTGCTGAACCCTCCTTCCTTGTAGATCTTGCACCTGAAATGGCTGAGAAAAGGAAACCCACCCCGGGCGCAGGTGAAAGGCCGCCAGTGTATGAACCCCAGAGACCATATGAGGCCAAGCCAGAAATTCAAACTGAGCAACAAGCGCCTCCGCAAGAAGGTAAGATGCTATCAGTTCATCGCTGTGGAAGCAAGAAGTTTTTACTGTATTAATCTTGAGACAGACGTGTTTGCATGAGGCAACACGAAGCACGCAAATATGTAGATATGCTCCTCAAGGACTTTTTGCCATTCTCATTATTGTACATGAGATGGATAATAGATCGTATTTTTTTAGAACAGCCCAAACCACACAAACCTCGTGATCTGGACTCAACTCCATCTACATGTGAGTGATTTGGTATAGAATAGAAGCTTTTAGATGATTGCGTTACCACAACTGATCTGTAATAGCAGCGACTTCTTCTTTTGCTAAACCCTCCTTCCTTGTAGATCTTGCACCTGAAATGGCTGAGAAAAGGAAACCCACGCTGAGCTCAGGTGAAAGGCCGCCGGTGTATGAACCCCAGAGACCATATGTGGCTAAGCCGGAAATTCCAACTGAGCAACAAGCGCCTCCGCAAGAAGGTAAGGATGCTATCAGTTCATCGCTGTGGAAGCGAGAGGTTCTTATTACTTAGGTTACTTAGGCGACCCGTTCCTCATCAAGCGATTGGCTTTGCGCGGGTCCAAACTTCTATTCCATTTGTAACGATCTTGCGCCACAGTCGTCCAATGGGCGATCAGCTGTAATGAGGCTAGATCAACGACTTTGTTTCTGAGTGCGATCGAGTCGAACCATCGCATAGGCAGTCGGCCGCCTGGGCGCGTGAGCTCTCTTGGGTACCAACGGACAGTGGCAGCACTGCATCGGCCATCAGTGCGCCGCATCAGATGCCCTGCGTAGCGATGTTTTGAGTCGTCGACGTATGCAAGCGCATCCTTTACTCTAGACATTGCTCTGATGTCGGAATTGTGCAGGCCAAGTTCCCGTTGCCGGCTAAGCGTGAGCCCAAGCAGCCGCCGTTCGAGTGAAGCCTTCGTTTCCAACTGTTTTTCAATCGACGCCGTCAGTGCTCGCATCCGTAGCGCAGCACCGGCAGCACACTTGAATCCAACAGCTCGGCTCGAAGTTTAATGTCCTTGGTGTCGTCGATCACACTCTTGATGCAATTGAATGCAGACCAACCTGCCTTTCGACGTCTCTGGATCTCCGGCGTGAGATCGTTTCTCATATTGAGAGACCGGCCTAGATATACATATTCCGCTACTTCCTCGAGTGCATTCCCGTTGAGGTGCTCTACCCCTGGTGGAGCGAACGTGTTCCGCATAACCTTCGTCTTTGCGACGTTGATAGCGAGCTCCGCCTTGACTCCCTCACGGTTGGGGCTGCTATGCATTTCCGATTCGTCGCTTGTCGTATGCGTGATCAGCACCAGGTCATCCGCGAACCGGAGATGATTTGGCTTCTTGCCATCTATATTGATACTAAAATCGGTCCAATCATACCGACGTATGGCGGACTCCAAACATGCCGAGAACAGGTTTGGCGAGATCGAATCACTTTGCCTAACCCTCTTTTCGATTTTCACCTCGAGATCATTTACAAAAGGTCGTATGGTTGTTGTACAGCCAGTATAGCACCGTTGTTGAGCACATATATACCGTCTTTCCACTCCCTGCTCCTCCAGCGAATTCCATACATAGGTTGGTTCCACAGAATCAAATGCCTTCTTATAGTCGATGAATGTGAAGACGAGAGGCATTTGATGTTCATGAGCTACCTCTATCGAGCGGCAAATCGTATTAGGTTGTAAGGAAAGTTCTGGCCGCTTTTTCGCGTTCACAAGATAAATTTAAATATCAGAGGGCGTCAACATGAATCAGCTGACATATTGTGCTCGTTAGATAGAGAAAAAGTTGCTCTTTCAGAATATATGTTTTATTTGGAATGCCACAAGGTTTTCAATCCATTAGGGAAGTTTTAAAGTGCTGCGAAAATGGCACTTCTAAGATGACTTCACTTCAAGAGTTCTTGTTTAGCCGAGTCCCAGCGAAGTTGACCACAAATGTGAATACTGCAAGAGGAGGGGGTGCATCACTTGATGGAACACATTGTCTCTGGTTTCAGAAGTGCAGAAATGAGGACGAGCTGCTCTAATTTTCAATTGATCAAATCGCTTTAACTAAAACGGCAGAAGGCGATGAGCGTCCATATTTGCAGGGGATATCCACAAGTATTGGCCCTCAACAAGCAACCTTAGCTGACCACCTCAAGTGGCCTTGATTTGGAAAAATCCAAAAAATTGGGTGCCGCGGGACCCCTCACGGCAGTCATGCGCAAGCGCATTTTTCACAAATCCTCTTCCACTAATTGAAGCAGTTGCAGGGTGAGGCCCTTACTCGTCTATCATGTTCATCAGATCTAGCGCTAACTATGCCCCACTTCCCAAAACATCTGGCCAGCTCCTTCAGTAGCACTGTGTTCAGAAAGAGTGGCGATTTGAAGTCGACTTTTTTCATTTCGCGCAATATAAATTATCAGCCCTTTATCAAATTGAGCTGTTTAGGTATGCATAGTGTTGCCAAGAGTGTGGCAAATCTAATGGTGCTTACTCTGTGAGAAAAGATGCACTCTGAGCCGAGTTATGATCTCTCGAAGTTGAAATTTCAAAAACCGGCCAAAACTTTCCTTACAACCTAATAATTATGGTCTAGGGTGCCGAATGTTCTGCGAACTCCCGCCTGTTCGACCGGTTGTGCCTCGTCTCAAGTTCTTCGTATACGGTTTAGAACACAGCGGGTGAAGACTTTATATGGCACTGGCAGTAGAGTGATAGGGCGGTAATTTGACAAGTCTTTCTTGTCTCCCTTCTTGAACAGTAGAACTGTTCTTGATCGCTTCCAAGCAGTTGGCACCTCGCACTCCGTTAGGTAGCGCATGTATCTTGCTGCTAATGCTGAATATAGTGGCGTAGCGCAAGCTCGTAAGAGTTCTACTAAGACTCCATCACTGCCAGGCGACTTCCCCAAAGGCATGCTATCGATGGCATGGCGCACCTCTGAAGACAGGGTAGGTAGAACGTCCTCTCCAGCATCCGAACATTCCGAGGCGGGTACGTGGCTTTATTTGTAAAGATCGAGGTAAAATCCGACAAGCAATCCTTCCATTTCTGGCCTCGACGAAGTGCGGGTACCATCGGCTCCCTTCGAGCACGGAATCGTCGGGTGGTACTTGGCCGGCCAAGCTTCTTCTAGCCCTCCTTAGACTGCTTTTCTTCTCGGCTGCCCTCAGCAACCTGGTACGGGTGTAGTTGGGATGGTCTTCGATGACTTTCTTCCTGCACAACCTGCTAAGGATCGTATACTCCACATGATTGTCGCTGCGATCCATTTGTCTCCGCTTCTCTAGCAGAGCCCGTGTAGGCGAGGAGATGCGGCACCCGTGGTGTGTGGGGGCGTTGTGGCGACAGCGATTCCTTATTCCACTTATTGTGTTCACAAGCGTTCACAAGTCATTGTCGAGATCCTCTTGCGTCGCGAAATTTTCCTCCACTGCCATCGTGCCTGCGGCAGCTGTGTCGAGGATAGTTGTAGGTGGTCTTCTGGACAATACGCGAGCAAGGCGTGTACGTCCAGGATCGAAGTAAAATCGAGCTTTCAACAGGCGATGATCGCTGCCAGTGTTAAACGAAGGAACAACGGCTACGTCTGCGATTGCAGAGGATGTGGTCCAGCTCGTGGAGGTGCTGTCCGTTCGGGGCGATGTGCGTCCACCTCCTATGTCGTGCTCTGTAGAATTGGCTGTTTCTGTGGGAGAAGTGGAACGTTTCGCAGAAGTTTGCCAGCCTCTGACCAGCTTCGTTCCGTCTTCGTCTGAGTGGTGCCCAACAAAGAGCTCGCTAGCATTCCGTGAGCCTACTCTCGCATTGAAGTCACCACTGATGATAACGTATGAACAGTTTCTCGACCTTGCAAGGTCGGCAAGTTCTTCGTAGAATTCCTCGTGCTCCACATCTTCCTTATCGGCGGTCAGTGCATACACTTGTATTACGGCTATGTTAGTATCCTTTGAGAGAAAGGCGGTCAGCACCGCTAGTCGATGTCAGTGGAACGTGACGTTAGTGACGTATTTGGCGAACGGCACGGCGGTGCCACGATGAAGTCGACTCCTCCAGATGTTGTATCGGGTTTCCGTGCACCAAGATAAACAGCTGATGTCCGTCCAAGTGCAAGACATAGATTCCTTCCTCTTCGTTTCACAGAGTCCAATAATGTCGTAGTTGATCCAATTAGCTTCATCAAAGTGCTGAAAGCTGAGCGACCGAACTGATGCTGCGACAATTGTATGTGCAAGCAATCAGATGGCTCGCTCTGGTCCGTTTCCTGTGGTATAGCTTGGGCGATTTGGGTTCTTTGGTCGTGAAGGCCAGTATGGGGTTCCGGCC
The DNA here is from genome assembly GCA_963978905.1 of Trichostrongylus colubriformis. Classification (NCBI taxonomy): domain Eukaryota; kingdom Metazoa; phylum Nematoda; class Chromadorea; order Rhabditida; family Trichostrongylidae; genus Trichostrongylus; species Trichostrongylus colubriformis. The sequence continues at coordinate 7,592,876 of OZ022257.1, forward strand.
TAACCCTACCCAGGAGGGTATTTCAGCCTCCGCTGCAAGCTTGCACACCACGGCAAGGTAGAGCCCATGTGCGAGGCGAGAAGTTCTTACTGTTTCAATCTTTGGGCTATGAGCCAACACGAAGCAAACAAGTAGACTGATTTTCAAGCTCAGTTCTGCCATTCTCACTACTGTACGCTGGATGGTTAATAAATTCAATTGTTCAATCTGTCTTTTTACAGAGCAACCAAAACCACAGAAACCCCGTGATCTGGACGCACCTCCATCTACTTGTGAGTGATTTGGTATAGAGTAGAAGCTTGATTGCGTTACCACAACTGATCTGTGATAGCAGCGACTCCTTCATTTGTGAACCATCCCTTTTTGCAGATCTTGCACCAGAAATGGCTGAGAAAAGGAAACCCACGCTGAGCGCAGGTGAAAGGCCGCCAGCGTATGAACCCCAGAGACCATATGTGGCCAAGCCAGAAATTCCAACTGAGCAACAAGCGCCTCCGCAAGAAGGTAAGATGCTATCAGTTCATCGCTGTGGAAGCAAGAAGTTTTTACTGTATTAATCTTGAGACAGACGTGTTTGCATGAGGCAACACGAAGCACGCAAATATGTAGATATGCTCCTCAAGGACTTTTTGCCATTCTCATTATTGTACATGAGATGGATAATAGATCGTATTTTTTTAGAACAGCCCAAACCACACAAACCTCGTGATCTGGGAACGGAGAGTGGGACTGTTTACGTAACCTTCTGTTCCTACAATGCGTCTCCGACCACGGCGGACGACGGGACGATGCTTTTACGCGGAGGCCCGCCCACTGGGACCGCATTTTGTGGTGCTGTATCTCAGCCAGATTCACATTTTTTCGCGTGAAATTTTGCATGAGGCCAACATTAGGCAAATACAACATAAACATATGGGTAACACAAAAACTCATTTTCCGTGGACGATTCCTTTGAGTGAGAAGTTGGCACAAGAATTAATAGATTGGGCATGGGGTACAATCTCGTATTTTTTTCTGTACCGTTCTTCAATTCATTCAGTTTGTTCTATACTGATCGCGTCACTTATTTTGTTCGATGCTGTTCGGAATTTGTCATCTAGTTCTTATCGCATGGGATGGACCCTTGCAATAAGCGGTTACAATAACTAACTTAAGGTGCATATTGTAGTGGGTGGCTGAAATTTTGTTCCGCTAGTTCAAAATGGCACTTGCTGACATATTGAGACTTTTTTCACCCATCTTAAGCATATAAATGATAACCCACCCTTTCCAAGGGTCCAAATGACTTGTGCACCCTCATGAAGAAATTTGAGGGCTACCTCATGATGCAACCACTGAACACTTTGTGGTCAATTATAGGTTTGTATTCAATTCCATACCGCTACAACCCTACGGGTTGAGGATCATCCACCCTTTTACTTGATAGTTTTCCGCAGCGGGTTCATACCTCAAAAAAATTCTTTTGCTTTTCCCCAAATCGATGCGTACCGCTCAGCAATAGTTTCATAAAATGACGGCGACTGAAGATCGATTTCAACCCTTGGTCAAGCTTTCTGCCTCGAGACCTGCTACGGAGCAGAAAACACGACCTCGTACTCCGGCCAGAGGGCAGTCCCCGAGCCCTACTTATCGATAAGTAAACTATTACGGATAATGCTTTGTAGCAGCCCCGTGAAGGTATGCTGGCTTTATAAGACGAGCTCTAATGGCATAGTAATGAGTGCTGTTCACAGCTGAAACATCCGTTCATACTCGAAGCGTTTACGACAGTGACTTGTGAAGACCATTCTTGAAGACGCAATCGTGAAGACAGTCTCATAACTGAATCGATTGAGTATTCGGAGTGCGATCAAAATAAATATAGAATGTCGCTTAACTTCCAGGAGAGGAAAAGAGGAAACCGCCAGATGAGAGCGAACATGCCGTCGAGCCAGAAGCGGTTCCCCGTACTCCAGCTCCACGACAGCTTTCGGAACCCGAGAAACCAGAAGAATCAGAAAAACCGGCGGAGGGAAGCAATCTTCCCAGAGTACCGGAGGAAGTTTCTTGTTCACCGGCTCCAAGCAAGCAGGCAGAGCAGGAGAAACCATCTGCTGAAGGGAAACCTTCTGCGGGGTCAGAGGAAGCTCCCCATCAACCCGTTCCACAGCCATCCTTGGAACCCGAGAGGTCAACAGAGCCGGAAAAGGTACAAGAAGAAACCAGACCTTCAGCAAGACAGCCGGAATTCGAGAAGCCGGCGGAGATACCACGAGCGGAAGGAGAACAGCCGAAAAAGCTGTCAAAAGCTAGGGGAAAGCCAATGCCGGTGAGTATTTCGGAATTTGCACTCAGACTGTATATCTTGTTTGTCCGCTTGTTGCAAGTTACATTTTCAGGATAAGGATACACAAACGGCGCGAGCTCCACCCCCTCGTGTACGATTTTTTGCTTTCACTTTCGTAATGCTTATATACCTTAATACCTGTTAGTATTACGTTTCAGGGGCGACGTGTGCGCAGGCATATTATCACTGTGGGATATTTTGAATTATCTTAGAAATAGACAATTTCTTATGCGTGTTCACCATCATGTTTTTCATATTTCCAGGAAAGAGAAATAGTTGAACGCCGTGTTCTTGAACGTGTGATGATGGTACGTGAAAGTATCCGTATCAAACATCGAGATCTATCACCTTTTATTGTTAGTTTGTGAGCATTTCCAGGAGGAAGAACCAGTGACCGAAGACGAGCCGCTATCAGCGAAGCAGCCTGTGAAGGCACTAGAACAGGGTATGAAGCCGAAAGGTCAAAAGGCGCAAGTAAGTGCGAAACTCTTCCAAAGTGATGATTTTTACCAAGGACGCGTTGCCTGTTGGGAGCTAATAATCGCTAAGGGCCAGATGCAGGCGGCGAGGGCTATGCCAAATAGCTGCGAATCTTCCATAGTAGCAATTCGGCCATACATGCGCGGTCAGATTATAATAAAAAGTACGAAGGCGAGCTTTTAACACGAGTTCCGCCACAGGTCATCGGTGGTTTCAGATTCTAGTCTTAAATATACAAGTGATCACCCTATATTAATCTCCTTATATGGAAGATACAAGAAATAATCATCTCTCCGTCATAGGAGGTCCAACAGCATTTTCAATCCTACCTTTGGTCCTTTGCAGGCGGATGGCAGTTCTGGTCCCACGATCTCATCAGATCTGGTAAGCTAATGCAGTCATTTTTATTGGCCTTTTCTATCCATCAGCAAAGGTGCAGGCATTATAAATTCTGTCTCAAAATCTCGCCCAAACCGCGTAGATTTTCCTTTTTCCATGCGTCCTTTTTATGTGACTCCAGTGCTTCTCCCATTTTCGCTCAGCCTTGAGCCTAAAATGTCATGAATTCTATTAAAATTCTTGAAGTATAAAAAATGGTTATTAAAATTCATAAAATTCTTCCACTGGATGCATATTTAACGATGGACTTCAATAGTTCTCCAGCCCGTGTGACGGTGATGCAAAGGAAATTTACGATGCTTCATATGCCTTTCATAAATTACAATCCTTACTTCGAAAAGATTGTCTGTAAGGGCACGTACATCGTGTTCATGTAGCCGTAGTCAGAACTGGGCTCTACTATGCAAACCACGTTCGACCTATACTTCATGGAAAAAAGCCTCGCTTTCCTCGATTCCTCAAACGTTATTACAGGTGACGTGTAAGAAGTGCAACACGGAAATACCGCCCGGAACACCGTTTTACAAACAAAACGACATGCCAAAATGCGAGGATTGCTGCGTTGTACGTCATTTATTACTGGAATTTTCACCAGAAAACTGAGGCTTTGTTTTGACGTTATCATGATGTTGATAGTGGGTCGCTACACAGGAACTATATCAGCCGATAGCAGGAGATCGTCATCGGAAGGGATGAATTTGACAGATAGTCGAATATGAAAGCAGGGGTGCTTAGCAGTGTAATATTAGAGAAAAAACGAAGTATAAATGCGAAAAAACCGAAGACCGAACACTCCTTTCTGTCTCGCGCCCCTCTCCGTCTTTAGACGTGATCGACTGCAGACGGGCGTAGAGGATGGATCATCCGGCCGCGAATGTTGTTCCGCCTTTTCCGGCAAGTTGTCCCCCTGATGAGCTGCAGAACGACATGCCGTGCTGCGAGATTTTCATGTCCCCAAGCCGTGCTCTTTCAGTGCGAGTCTCGCTGTACATAACCTCTTCTGGAACAACAGATTAGTTTTCAGAAACATTTAATCCCAGTTCTCACTTTTCCCTTACCCCTCCCGGTTTAATCGTCATTGGTAGGAGAACGTTAGTGAGCGTCTTGGCCATCCTTAGTGGTATGCTCGCCCTTCAAAGGAATCGTCCTCAGAAAAATGAGTTGCCTTATTACCCATACTACATTTATATGTATTAGCCTAATATGGCCACATGCAAATTTCACGCGAAAAAGTGAAAATTCAACTAGGATACAGCTCCCCAAATTCTCTGCCGGGTGAGCGGGCATCGGAGTAGAAGCCCCCCCCCCCTCCCGTTGTCCGCCACGGTTGGGGACGGAGAGTAGGACTGCTTATGTAACATTCTATTCCTACAATGCGTCTACGATCGCGGCGGACGACAGGGTGAGCACTAGCTCAGAGGCCCCGCCCACTCGGCCGAGACTTTGTGCTGCTGTATCTTAGCCGGATTCAAATTTCCCATGTGAAACTTTGCATGCGGATCACATTAGGCAAGTACAACATAAACATATGGGTAACAGAAAAACTCATTTCTCCGTGGACGATACCTTAACACTAATCAACCAATAACAATCGGGATGGTGTTGGTTCCTGGCGGACATAGAAAAAATTCGTAACAATGGAGTCACTCTTGTGTAAAAAGTGCTGATCTGCGCCCGTGAAGCTCTTGGAAATTGCCTTTTTTTTTTGTGGGAATATCAAAAATAGTTATTGAAACCGGTACTATAAGTTGTGTCTGCGGTTTATGTAATGCACATATATGATCGTCGGAAAGAGGGCATTCGCTGCATAGTCATCGTTGGAAATCGCGTCACGGGGCCTCATCACCATTCTCTGTGGTGTGTAACGAGGTGGTAACGGAGTACTTCTTAGTTCTCCCACCACAAAGATCGAGATAGTCCTTTTTTGGTAAGGTGCGCAAATCTAGCAGGTAAAGTAGAAGGGAACTAAGAGAATGTCCTGTTTCAGGCCGATGGCATCAAAACCACTCCGCGTGCATCATCAACGCCGGTGCGTTCATCTTGAATTCATGATCTGTGCATCAATGTTTCTTAATATAAACTCGCCATTTTCACCACAACTTGTGATTTGCATTTACCGGACGTCTAAAGATGAATGGAGATTGCTGAGTTTTCAGTTTTTTTCGAAAGAAAGCGACATCACCGTTTCTCGCTAATCATTTGAATGGACACTTCACACCGCCGCAGGGATGACTTTCCCCGGATCATCATAATGAAGAGATAGGCGTGTCCACCTCCGAGGGAAAGCGTTGGTTGGGGATCTTCAAGAGGTGTCTATCGGGATTGCCCAACAAGGTAACAATGCCATGCTAGTCGCGTCCCGACTCGTGCCGAGGCCTTGCTGGTCCCGTTGTGAATGTGGCTAGTTCACAACAGAGCTAACGAGCTTGTCGTGAGCCGTCAACCAATTAGCTGGGAAAGTCAGAGTACTTTTTGCATGTCAGTAAACCCATGCAGGGTTTACGTCAGGACTGCCCTGAAGGTCCACGCAGGTTGAGTCGTCGAGCTCGCTAAGTGCCTTGTTCACCCTTTGTGAATTTGAGGCGCTGGTGGGCGCGGTCGTCGCTCTTCCGAAGGAACAGATCTAAATGGGTGAGGCTACTTACGCCAAAAACGCTTCGCGGCGTCGCCCTCGCAGCGTCACCGGTACTACTTGATGAATCGATTGCCCCTGGAAGCCCGGCAGAGCGTGGCTGCATTACCTCTGCGCTTCCACCCATGCCACACTGCCTCCTGGACCCATGCCACCCTGCCTTCTCCACCCATGCTTGAAGGCTGCCATGCCCTGCCACTGGCACTCGCACACGCCGCACCGCTCGCCGCTGGCGGCCACGCGATTTTTCGTCGTGGGTAGCCTCACCCGATCTAGTTGAATGGTCCTGACACAGACCGCGCATACAATGTATTCATCACTGGTACATTGATTCTCCCCCTGCCCCTCTTGACGAGCAGGAGGGAGTCGTAAAGTTCTGAAATTTTCCTCAACGCAACACTTGACCCTGTTCCATCTCCCCACTTGTTTGGAACTCTTGGAATATGGAAAAGCCACCCCGAATAGTCCCAAGGATTGCGCTATTGGCTAAGGTAGAATGTCCCTTGAGCATCGGAATGGAACTTTCGTCACCTAGTAGCAGAAGCTCCAGTGCAAGCATCACTTAATGTTCTACTATACGCAGATATTGCTTTTCAGACACAGTGCAAGACATGCAAGCTGGAAATACCAGCTGGTGCACCATTTTATGAAGTTAATAAAGCACCGAAATGCATGAAGTGCTGCCTTGTGAGTTCTTCAAGTACAAGCTTTCCGAATAGTTTTTTAAATTGCTCTACATGTTGATCATTAGAAGTAACTGCAAGTTATAGAATTTGCGCTAAGGTACCAAGAAAGGCGATTCATTTGTGAAAGATATGTCACTTCGATTAATAGAAAAAGACTTCTTACTGACCAGGCCATCTATGTTTATTCAGTATGAAAAATTAATCATTGATCGTTTACAACACGCGAAAACTTTATTACTGCATAAGCGACACAAACCAATAATACTGTGACTAAAATGGAATCGCGTTTTTGGGTGAAAGATTATCATATGGAAATTTGATTGGTTGTTGAGTATGGAACTGAAGGGAATGTGCATTGTTAGGACAGAATTTTGCAACGCAATGTGCGACGCGACGCGTGTCAGCAAGGAGTGCGTATGCAACTAGGTCCTGAGGGGATCACCATGTCCCACTCCCTGATTTAAGGGTAGGACACGGTTGCCACCACAGGACCAGCTAGCATACGGCGTCCGTAGCTTCCACGTATCGCGTGGCACACCCGAATTCTACATACCTATATTATGTGCATGCATCTTTTTCAGCTGGATGGCGTTGAGTCCGCTCCGCAGACTTGTTCGAAACCGGTGAGCTGACATTATCTATTTAGTAAAAGAAAGTGAATGGAAAGTAAAGAAAAGGAAAAATAGGGAATGCAGCACTGTGCGAATCAAACGGTGATGATGTCTGGAGACAGAGAATTAGGGTTGTTCTTCCGTTAGAGAAAATTTGTAAAACTTAAAACGACCGAAAAATTTGCTGCTTTCCTACCACTTGCACGCATTAGACAGAAAAATTACTTCGCGCGCTCTGGGCTGACATTGATTTTGCGCGTTTACAATCAATATCTGTTTTAGGAACGTAGTGTTCGGTTTTCCTTTTACCTTTCCCTGTGGCCATGACGCTCAAAGCTAGTGGTGACAAAAAGCGAACGTAATGAGATTTCTTGCTTCAGTCACAGCGATCACATTGCTGGAACTGCTAACTCCCCTTCCCATTCTCCTATAATCTGTAACGCTCAAGAAGGTAAATTTGAGGAGTTAATGCCGATCGTGATGATATTAGGTTGAACCATAATTTCTGTCCACAATGACAAAAAATTTCAAATTTATTTTTCTTTATTTGTGTCAAACTTCAGTCAACGAAATATGTACCATTATAATCACCAATATGTTGCCAGCGAATAGGAAGATAATAGATACTTTGCTTATGGAAGTCTGGGGATTTCTGGTCGAAGAAAGTCTGGAGGTCGGTTTTGAGATCATCGTCATCTTTGAGCTGCCGTCCGTCTAGGAAGTGGGTCAGAGATCGGGATAGGTGGTAGTCAGTTGGGATCATGTTCGAAGATTACGGTGGGTGGGGGAGCTTCGTCCAACCAAGGTCTTGGATCCTTTGACACGTCAGCTTTGCCACATGTGGGCGAGCGTTGTCGTGGAGGAAGAAGTCTCGGACCATTTTTCCGGTAAGTTTTGCGGCCACGGTGTCCAATAGCCTGCAGTAGAGATCGCCAGTGACTGTCATGTTGAATGATAACAGTTTCCCTATTTTTTGAAAATTTAGGAAAAAACATTTTTTTCTGTGCAATTTTTTGAAATTTTTTCTGTTTCAATTTGAGCCGATCGAGCCATCAGGCTGCCGCCATATGAGAGACAGTACCTGGGTCCATCGACTCGTTGATTTGGTTAGTGGCTTTGCATGCTGAGGAACCGAGGCGGTGTTCGTGAATTTCGCACCTTTCGCGAAATAGTCGTAGATTCACTGCTAGTTGAAGCCATAGAGAATATGAATGTGTTAATCAGTAGTCCTTTTCACTCGCTTCATATACCCCCCACTGCCAAATATTCCAGAAGCTTCCACAGTTTTCCCCAAGAAAAATAAAAAGTGTGACAGAAATTATGGTTCAGCCTAATAGCATACACATGGGCGATTCCACGGAGCTTTTATGCTCTCCAATCATGCCAATCATGATGACATGCAAGCTGTTCGGCGCGGTCATACTTTGCGCCGACAGGGCGTGGCGGCGTACACAGGCAGCAATGGGGAGTGGCACGGGGGAGGTGCAGAGACGACGCAGGCAGCGAGACAGGCTGGCATAGGCGGAGACGCAGAGACACGCAGCCACGCTCAGCCGCCGGCACCGCAATATATAAACGCAGCCTTCGAAAGTATGGTCATTGGAAGAGCGCTCACTGGATTCGAAGGAGTCTACAAGATAAAACAGGAGCCTCTGATTTCTTGATCGTTGACGCTGAAGGCATTTTGAACCAATGCAAGAGCACCGTGTATTGTTATATCTACAATAAAATTAACCGTCGAAGGGTTCGTAACGGATCGATATGACGTGATCTGTCTGGAATACCCGGTTTTTTTCGGTTGTATTAATGGTTCTACACTTTTAGGTGCCCTGTAAAACATGTAACAGACCGATACCGCCAGGGACCGACTTCTTTGACGTCAATCATGCGCCTAAATGCAAGGATTGTTGCATTGTACGTTATTCTGGCTTCTGTAACCATCCCAAGATATATAACTATGGTTATAATCCATATATCTGAGCTTCCATTCATCCATCTGGAGAATATACAAATAGGTAAAAAACGGCAATGTGCCACAAAAAATATATAAGTACTACGTTGAAACTCCAGAATTGACGTGCTTTCTGCGACTACGTACCTGGTGAATCGCATTTGCCAATAATATGAAGGGCTCCAAAGTGTAAATAAATTGAAAAAGAAAAAACCACTTCGTTCCACTGTAAGACTACTCATTTTCAGGCAGATGGCTCCAGACCCATGCCGCAGACAGCTCTGAAACCGGTAAGCAGCGCCAAATAAAAAAAGAATCGAATGATAGTGTATATCAGCATCGTAGATGTAATCCTCCGGAGAATCCCTCCAAGATGACCGAGTTTCAGGTTCCTTGTAAGAAGTGCAACAAAGTCATACCTCCTAAAACACCATTTTACGATGTTGATCACGCTCCAAAGTGCAAGGATTGTTGTCTCGTGAGCTATTTCAGCTTTTTGTAGAGATATTTTACTCTAGCTAAGAGGTGGATGCCATTTTGGTTGCCATTGGTGGGATATCAGATTGAGAGGTTTTTATTGCACCCCCAACATGCTATACGCCATTTCGGAGCGCCAGATAGGGCGTGGCGGACATGGGTGGGTGGCGAGAGCGAGAGTGCGTAGCAAGGGTGAGAGTGTGTGGCGGAGTGAAAGAGTCTGATACGCTCTCACCCGAGTCCGTGGGCCACGCCCTATCAGGTGCTCCGAATTGGAGTGTACAAGGTGTGGTGAAATCGTTTTCCACTCTCCAAGTTTCGCCTATCCACCAATGAACAACATGACACCTTTGCTTGGTTAGCGTAGGATAAGTGATGAAGCTTTGTAAGGATCGCCACAAATAAATGTTAACTGTTTTTTTTTCAGGCGGACGGTGCTAAACCCTCCGTGAAAACCTCCTCAAAACCGGTGAGATTATTCTGATTATAAAATTGTCTTAAATCGTCTCAAACTTGAAAAATACCTCAGTAGATCTGTAAGCGCTAGCGCCACACTTGTTCTCTACAGAAATGAGCGCACAAAGGAGAAGAGCATGTTTTCAATGGATTTCCAAACCTGGATGTGTTTTGGCATCAGCCATGCGTTGAACATCACTCACAATCGCAGGGGCTTGTGGATGTGTATTCTCTTGAACGAAATGTTACTTCACCGGATTTACGCAAACCAATATCGCTATTCTCTCACGAGATCATAGAAATATAGAAATAATCAGCGATTCCGGAGGGATCGAGATCATTGATTATTTCAGCAAAGGCAAATTGGGCTGGGATTCTGTGCAAGGGGAGGGAAGCATTCCAAACCATTCGGAATATGATCCCACCTCAGCCTGAATAAATGAGATAGGAAGAATGGCTCATTGGCTGAGAATTTTCTTAGTAGAGCGGTTATGTGCATCATGCATTTCCGCATATGAATCAGTAATTCATCTAGTGTGGTGGGTGAAGGCTAGTGAAAGAAAATGGGACCACTCGGGCATCGATGGGCGAGGGACGTAACTCGGTGCATTGGATGAAGCCACGGTATCTTTTTTCAAATTTTTTTTTCATCCAGTCGACGAGCACGTAAGAAGGAGTACCAGAAATGGATCATTTCCAAGAGCGAGTTTTGAAACCCCGGCGCTTTTATTTCACCCTACTCTCGTTTTTGCGAAATATCGGGTTATAGGAATTTCAAGTTTTCAGGTTGCCTGTAGGAAGTGCAATAAGGAAATACCTTCGGGGATGCCGTTCTACGAGGTTGATCACGCACCAAAGTGCAGAGAATGTTGCATTGTGCGTTCTCACTTTGTTCACATCGTTTAAAATTTTTAGGAAAATTGCGTGCCAGTCACCAAAGAATGAAAGCACTTGCACTCAACCGAAATTCTTTCCTTTTCAGGCGGATAACTTCAAACCTGCGGCACAAACTTCATCGAGGCCGGTAAGAAATTGTAGCTATCTGTGGGCTGGGAACTGAAAGTTAGCGAATTTTTTCCAGTAATATTCGTGCAGTGGTAAATGGCCTGAATGTGTCTTAGGCCGCTTCCATACTTTGCGCACCGACGCCGTCACGCGCGTGCCTGCGTCACGCGCGTGCCTGCGTCACGCGCGTGCCTGCGTCACGCGCGTGACGGCGTCGGTGCGCAAAGTATGGAAGCGGCCTTACTCTTTTTCTTTGCCTAGTATTTTGGGCCATGGGAACATCACATGCAGCAATGGTCGGTGAACAGATCTATGCCACAGTCCAGAATTGGGAATTGACGCACAGTTAGTACCATAAGAGTGTTTAGGATCGCGCGAAAACGGGTTTTCGCGTTTTTTGCCTTTTTGCTACAGATCGGTGGATTATTGACTTTTTAACGGCTTCGTATACATTCTCAGAATCAGCTCTTTGAGCTCTTCAAGTTTTTGCTACAAAATTTTTGATTTATCGAACTTGGTACTGACAAATGTGAGCAATTTTTTCACACTTTGAGAAGTTTGAGGGGAAATTTCTTCGAAATTGCATGCGCTGGCATGAGATCGTTTCGCAGACCGGATTTGAGTTCATAGCTATGTAGAATTTCAAAGTTTCCGTTACTTCAGATGGGCTGCTGTTCCTCGGTATGGCCCTAAATAGCGCCTCTGTGTATACGCTGATAAAAAACCAACTCTCAGCTCATTTTCAGACGAAGATGCCACTTGCGATAGGGCCCTCTCATCCATGGCCATGCACGTCAATCGCACTCGCCCCACAAGAGCTTGAGACTTCGGTTGATAACAAGGAAAAGGCTGGAAATGAGGAAAATAACAAATCGGTCACTACCAAGATTGCTATATACATATCATTCGATAACAGTTTCTCTGGGAATGGAACGGCGTGCATTTCATAGGGTAATCTTCGTATGAAAATGCGCGTAGACAGAGGCGCTATTTAGGTCCATACTAAGGAACAGAGCTCTTCTGGAATAGCAGAAACATAGAAATTCATGCATAGCTCTGATCAAAGATTAGATCTGTGAAACGATTTCATCGCCAGCTCATCGAATTCTAAAGAATTTTCCCTCAAGCTTTTCAGAATATGAAGCGCAGTCGCACTGCGCTTTTTCATTACCTCGGAAGCGGGACCCGGTCCTGGACCTTCAATGGCGCAGGTCCTTTTCCGCTCATCAAGAATTTGGGTCGCTCACCATGAAGTCAAGCTTTTTCCCGAAATCCCTCTCAGATCCGCGATGTCTGGTATCAGCCTAAGCCCAAACATAATTCTTAGCTATCCATATCCCGTTTAGAGTACCAATGACATGGTCCTTCATATGACATATGAGAGGCGCTCCGAGAGGCTCACCATTTCCTGTCTCCCAGAACTCAAAGCTGACGCATTTATTTTTCAAAGGTGGCTGATGAGCGTTCCAAATTTTCAGGTACCATGCAAGAAGTGCCACAAAGATATACCGGCTGGAACACCATTCTATGACGTTGATCATGCACCAAAATGCAAGGAATGCTGCATAGTGCGTTTTTGCTATTTGATAACAGAAAAAGGATTCCAAGGAAATATGGAAAAGGGTGTTGTCGCAATGCAAATGCAAGAAGAACTACTAAAACAGGACTTTGCGCTCTGTTTTCGTACCTCGAATATAGAGATGACTCAAAAGTATAGCCTCGACCATGTTAGTCTCTCAGATTCGAGAATTTGGGTCGCTTGGGGTGGAGATGTGAAGTTGTCAGCATGTCCTGCCTGTGCGTGACCAACACCATTATTCCCCTCGGTTATAGAAATTGCAATCAACAGGAAAGAGATCCGTTTAAAAAAAGTCATCACTGGTTTTCACTTTAGAGGATGGACCCTAGCCACCCCCTTGAGCCTCCAAAGACATAATTCTTATCCGGCCTCATTTTCTACACTTTATTTTCATAATGTCTGCACATCATTTTTATTATCAGGCGGACGGCGCGAAACCCTCTCCAATAACGGCTTCCGTTCCGGTAAGTACAGTTACATGTATATCACTGTGAATATTGTGTCATCTAGTACATCACGAGCTGATATAAAGACTTTGCTACTCAAATATCCTACCAGTTTACTCATCACTCGCTTTAGCCAGTACATTATCGTCTCATATTATCTACACCTAATCATATAGTTTAAATGCTTTCCGCAATGATTAGCTGAGGCTCTTGATCACTTTGACACCACTTCGAATCCTCGGCATATGCGGGCATTCAAAGGCATATTCCATGTTCACTGAAAGGAGACATTTGCTACATTACGATTGGTAGGAGAGCAATGAGTGTTCTTGCCCCGCTCCCAGTGTGCAAGGAGGAGAGCTAACACGCCTACTTTGCGCAAACGTTGTCTCTTTTGGGATAGGTTCACATGTGCAGATTCAGAAGCTCCAACGACACAGAGTTATCCCTCAGACCGTCTCACCAAAAAATACACTATTTCCAATCCTTCATAAATATAGTGATCACAACTGATGAAATCAGTTTTCCAGCTGACCTGTCAAAAATGCTGCAAAGCGATACCGCCTGGTGTCCAATTCTACGATGTTGACCATGCACCAAAGTGCAGAGACTGTTGCATTGTACGTGTTTTTTTTTACTTCATTTCATAATCTTCTCTGGAATCAAAAAAAGTTGGACGAAATATGCTGTTTTCAGAGAAGTACCAGTTTCAAAATACATATACATAGTTACTGGGTTCGACTTATGTCCTGTGAATGAGTTGCATGTTCACTACACTGACTCTGAAGGCACCTTGAGGGCTGAATCGGTCGATTGTTGCGTAGGAAAAAGGCGTGCTATATAGTATGGCAGTGAAGAACCGAAATGAAACAAAATGGCTAGCATTTCAAGTGATGGGATCCCCATATCCTCATGCTATTCTTCAATGAACGGGTTTCACGTATTGCCCATCACTGATGTCTAGGTCAGAGGCACGTAAATCTGTGGTGCGTGGCGGTCACAAGTTCCTCTCCGTTTTGTGGGAGGAGTACAGCGAGAAGTGCGCAGGCGAGCGTGCAGTTTTTTGGAGCCAGCATGTTTCACCCCCCACCTCGCTACCCACTTTATTGCATCTCTAACGTTTATTTATGGTAACTCCACCTTTCCTCCAGAAACCCAATCTATTCCACCTTGCGCCCTCATAAACTGTAGAGCAGTACTATTTTCACAAGTGGGGGTAGCTAGTGCAACGAGGAGTGCGCAGACTGGCACATCTTTTGAAACAGGAGCTGAACCACTCCTTTCATCGTGAACTGCACGACACCGTTCCCTTCAGATCTAAGGTTCACCTGTATACGCAGCCCATATATTTCCCTTTCCGATCAGGTAATTACCCCTAACGCCACCATTCATAAAAGCAACACGGCATCCTCTATCCAGAGAAACATCTGCATGCATATCATAATGTTCACTCGGATGTGAGTCCTATACAAGCTTCTTTTTCAGGCGGACGGCACGAAAGCCTCCCCGATTACTGCCTCGAAGCCGGTAAGTCTCAATGTATGTGATGGTGATAGAATGGGTTTGTATAAGTCTTAAGTCATAAGCACAGACTTGGAAGGAAATGTTCTGAAAGAACTTCGGGGCTCCTCTATTAACTCTACTGCTCTCAGGTGACCTGTAAGAAGTGTAACAAAGAAATGCCAGCTGGAACGCCATTCTACGATGTTGACCATTCACCAAAATGCAAGGATTGCTGCGCTGTGGGCTTTTCCTTCTTTTTTTCTTAGCTTCGAATTGAGGATTGAAAAGAGGCTTCCATTTTCCGGTGAGCGCTATTGGCGCTCAAGCGTTCCTTATGGTTTAATCGTTATTACTGCTCCGTGATGTACAGGTTGCGCAATGAATACTGTTACCGGTAAGCAATTATCTCTGACAAGAGTACTACAGAAGAAACGAAAATTGGATGTTAATATATATATGACGATTCTGAATAATATGTATTTTATCATCACTCTTCAATCCGTGCTCCTTGTTCGGATGACGGCGCGTAGATGTTCGAAGTACAGTCGATGGCAGGATGCAGGTAGTCCATGCCGGTTTTGCCTATGTACTCCTGTCAAGGGGCACCCTTGAGGGACTCAAATCTTCGATGAGGTGTTGCGCAGGCGTTCTCTTCTAGAAATCCCCTTACGGCGTGGCCCAGAGGGTTAAGATCGGACGAGGAGCTTCTGTTCGAGAAGACCGTCCTCAAGTGCTCTCTGGTTCACGACCTGTCATGACTGCTACCTCAAGCGCCATCATTCAAAATCGAGGAGGTCAACGGGAAAAGTAATGGTAGTATGTTGTTCAAAATCGTAATGAACATTTATCATTCAATTTTCGTTTCTCTTAATGCGCTATTGCCAGAGATAATCGGTTTTTTATCATATAACAAGATTTATTGCGCACCCTGTACACATCTACTGGTGTGCTCTTGCTTTTTGTTACGCTTGTACGAAATAACACTTTTTATTCATTTCCATGTCTTTGTTCATAACTGAATGTGATAGTTGAGAATGAGACAGTTGCGTCTTTAGGCTGACGGTACCAAGCCTACCCCCACGGTATCGTCAACTCCGGTATGTTCTTCTATTTATTGCTTGTAGTAGAGCGATATCATTCAGTTTCATCAAGTAGAGGACAGCAAAATTACTGATGAACGCAAAGGGCCAATCAGCTTGTGTGAGATAAACTTAGCGGTAAAAAGGGCTTTTAAAACCTACGCTGACTTGTGGACCTCTCTTAGGTAATGTCCCTCTATTATATAAACCATTTACTTTGTTCGTCGGTTTGTATGTCGGTTTGTATGTCGGTATGTATGTCTGTCCGTCCGCAAGTGAGTGATTGTGATTATGGAGTGATAGAGCAAAACAACCGCTCTATGTTGGGAGAGACCGATGGGTGTTGAGGTATCACTGTGCGGCTATGTTGTCGTAGTGATAGCACCTACTGCTTATATAAACGCCTATTTCGTACTCTCACCCTCATTCTGGGGTGTGCTGACGTCTGGAGGTGTCGGCACACTGGGATGGCATGCAATATGTTGGGTCTTGGGAAGAGCACTGCCGTTTGAACTTAACCGATCACGGAGTGGTTAACTTTGTAAATGGAAACGATTGCAATATTTTTTTACAAAACACGGCCCCCCTCAGACAGCTATCATAATGTACTTAAGATTCGGAAACGGATGGTGAACATTATCATCACATAGTACGCTCTTTGATTTTTGTGACGAATGAGTGGCACCAGTGAACGTGTGGAAGGGTGTGGATTCGACAAATTACCAATGTAGTGTGACGCGCGAGGTAGATCGCGTGGCGAAAACTGGTTTTCGAAAAGGCGCATCACATGCGGTGTATATCCGCCACATATTACAGCTTTACATGGTTCTGACATGCCAGCGATGGAGGACGCACAAGGGCACGTCCACCACAGTAAATTGACGGGAAAAATGGGAATTCCATTTGTTAGGCCCTTCGCCTCCATTTTGCCTCTGTGACTGCTGCCTCACTTAATATTCACTTCCATGTCACTAACCGACCACCTTATTCCTCTCACTATCCAAATATCTAAGCAATAGGTGCGTATGGATAGGACAGGATTTTGAAGCGCGGCGTGCGCGACGCCATGAGTGCAAGCTATAGGCGTCTCATGTATTTGAATTCTCAAACGATTTTACCGTGTCCTACACTATTTCATAAGTAGGAAATGGTGATTGTTATAGAACCCAACTGCGTACTGCACCTCTTGCTTGCACTCATCGCGTATACGATGCGTTGCAGAATCCTTTCCTAAGGATACACACCGATTCTGTCCATGATACCTGCTCCTGTGTTGTGAGACGGTCATGATTCCCTTTTAGTATTGGGTCCACCGAATTTGATACTCCAACTTACCTACTACATTTGCATAAGCCGCACTTCGGCTACAAGTGTTCCCAACTACGACATCTTCTTTTTGAGGAGAACGGGACTGGTAGACAGTATGAACTACGGAAAGACGGCATAGCGCACCTACCAATGTCCCAATGGTGCGAAACTGCTTAACGCAGCGATCATTGTGCAGATGACAATCATTATTTTCTGAAAAACTCGAAGCAAATGCTGAAAAAAAATCGCAGGTGGCGTGTCAACAATGCAACTTGGAAATTCCGTCTGGAATGCCATTCTACCAAATTGGCCATGCACCCAAGTGCAGGGACTGTGTAATAGTACGTTCTTCTTCAGTTTTTTCTTCAAAAACTTCCTTCCAGTCCTGTGAATCAATAGCATAGTTCCGCTTTTTATTTGAAGACTAATATGTCTTCATACGACTTTAGCATTTGGGAGATTATCAGGATGCCAGATTTCAAACCAAAATAAATAAAATGAAGCTCGCGTTTCATCTCGCAGTGATAGGCAAAATTCAGGGTCGTTAGTGATACCATAAACGGCGGTGTATAGCAAGTGTTGGTGTTCATTTATAGCACAGTATTTCGCAATGTGGCATGCGAAACGATGTAGGAGCTAAGGCCGACGTCTGGTACTACGCTCAACGTAGAACGCAGGACAAGGACATCGCCTAAGGAATACATACGGCGCCCTCAGCTAGCACGTGTCGCACTGTCGCACGTTGCACTGCGAAATCCAGGCCTGACGGTATATACGCAGCAAGCATAAATGAACGGTCAAGCCTGAGCCTGATGATAAAAGGGACTGAGCCTTTCTGACTGGATTTTGAATACTATTTGCTCTCCGGAGAGAGGTATGAGATAAAAACGCATCCCCGTTTTTCCATCTCATCATTTGAAAGACGGTCGCAGATTTCTAGCTTTTTGAAATCGGTTTGAATTATCGGCCTGTCAGGTAAGGACTAAAACATTAAAAATTCTGATTAGTTTGGCAATATCCGAGTGCAATTTCGTTGCACGGGCGTATCCTAGGCTATCGGTGACGATATCATGCTACCTACCACTGCTGGCTTCAACGTAATGCAGTTGCAAGAGGCCCACTTATGGCTGAGATCCCACCCGGGTTATTCGTTATTTCCATTCCCGGTGGCAAAAAATTGCAACCACGCGTTATTCTGAGAAAAAAAAAACAAGTTGAGTAATCTTACAAACACAACTGCGATTCATAGCAAACGGAGCTTAACAAGTCTTGATTTTAGGCGGATGGAACTAAGGCTTCTCCAAGGACATATCCGAAATCGGTAATTGCAATGAAATAATTACACAGCGATAAGTGGATTTGATTCGGGGCTTGATTCAATAGACCTTTTTCGTTTTCTACTTCGACATCATGCCTTGGGTATAACTAGGCAACAGAAACATTTATATACATGCATTAACTATGAAAATGTTCGCGATCGAAAGAATTCTTCAGTTGCCCTGCAAAAAGTGCAACAAGGAAATACCCAGCGGCGCTGTTTTCTACGACGTTGATCACTCTCCAAAATGTAAAGATTGTTGCATTGTGAGTTGCTTCGATTATCGCGTTGTGTTCAGTTCTTGTCACAGCTGTACCTATGCCATTTTTGGTGGAATTGTCCTCGGAAAAATGAGTTTTTCTGTTACCCATGTATTTGTTGTACTTGCCTAATGTAGGTCGCATGTAAAATTTCAGGAGAAAAAATGTGAATCCGGCTAGATACACCACCACAAAGTCTTGGCCGAGTGGGCAGGGGCCCCGAGCAAGTGCCCACCCCTTCGCCCGCCGCGGTCGGAGACGCATTGTAGGAATAGGAATTTACGTGTACAGTCCCATCCTCTTTTCCCAACCGCGGCTGAACGAGACGGGGCTTTTCTCGGAGTCCCCGCCCACCCGCCCACCCACCCTAGAATTTAGGGAGCTGTATTTCAACAGAACTCCCACTTTTTCGTGTGAAACTTTGCATGCGGCCCTTATTAGGCAAATACAACATAAATGAGAACAAAGAAACTAGTTTTTCCATGTACGATTCCTTTAAACCATTCGAAATCACCTGTTTTTGTGTTGCTCCGATTGGTCTCTGAGAAACTGCGCATTTTAGGCCGATGGCTCGAAACCTGTCCCACAATGCTCTTCTGATCCTGTGAGTGTTCCTTGGATCTAGGAATGCATAGTGACAATATGTATAGTAAACTGAGGATGGAAGGATCGAATACCGTAGCTAGTTGATGGCAACAAATAATTTTGACATGGGTACTTCGATAAATGAAGAACAGGGACTTGTGGGACAAGTGGGACAAAGCAGTGAGATAAAAATAACGCTAAAGGGGTGAGGAAATAACGCTAAAGGGGTGAGGAACTGTCCATCTCAATGTATTTTTCCTCTGATAAAACGCTTTGTGTACGTTTTCAGAGAGTGTACCTCTCACTTGACGCTTTTATTGTGAGAGAAAGGCCTGATAATGGTGCTCTATCCTGACATTCCGTAGTTACAACCCTTGATACTGGAAGATGTGTGAAATCTCGTAAATTTTAATGCAGCGGCTGAATACATATTTGCTCAGGTTAACTGTCAAAAATGCAACAGAGAGGTACCTCCTGGAACACCATTCTACGATGTTAACCATTCACCGAAATGCCTGGATTGCTGCATTGTGAGTTATTTCAATTCAATTCAAGGACAATCTGAGTTGATACTCGTATGGTTTGGGAAGTCGTCTTCCGGAATTGAGGCGTAGTGTCTTTGATGATACGGTTGAAGCTTGGCTTTCAGTTTACTGGCATTCACGAGATTGCATATACTGTACGCGCCCACGAATCGAGGCTCAACATCAGGCATTCTACATTCATCCTGAAGTAACACTTGCCTTCGTGTGTTTGTCTTCCTGTGCCCTCCGTGGGCTAGACACATCCAGTAACCAGTCCTTCACTATGCGAGCTGTCGGTTGAACGGAGACTCCGACTTGAAGGCCCACCTTACAATCATCTGATTGTTCAACTCAGCTTCTGGGTTTAGTAGATCCTTGGGTGAGGATCATCCTTTTTGTGCCCTTGTGGTGCTGTATCTGCTCGAAGACAAGCTAATCTCACCCTTCTAGCTCGTCTGACAAACCCCAACTTACCGTATATAAGACGCTTCGTCTGTCTGACGTCCTTCCGTCCGTCCCTCCGTCCATCCCTCCGACTGTCACGAAATTAGGTATTATATGAAAATCGCCCTGTGGAGAAGTACGACAAGAAGTAGAGACAACACATGGCCAAGTTAAGCTCCGCCCACGGCGGGCGGGGCATGCACTGGAATGTTCTGTAGTTAGACAGAAAATTGTTAATCGGGTTCGAATGTGCCGCAAACGTGGGGAAAAGATGGATGCCCCAAACGTGGGAGAAGATGGATTTGGGTCAGCGATAAGTTTCTTAAGGTCAAGGAAGAATTTTGGGCACAATGGGCAGAGCATGCGTTGTTGTGGGCGGAGCACGTCACATAGAACATCCAGCAACCTGTGGAGATAGGGACAAGTTTGTAATGGGTAGGCACTAGATAACGAACAAACATGGATTCAACTTGGCTCCGCCCCGGTGGGCGTTGCATTGAAGCGTTCGGTCCTTGGATCAAAAATCGCTTGCTCATTCCTGAAAAGGTTCAAACATTAGGAAAAGGTGGACTCAGGCCAGTCATGAGTACCCATGAAAGAGGCCTGGGCACGGTGGACGGAATGCACCTTGACTGGGTCTGTACAAGAAAAACTCATAACTTGGTTCCAATGTAGCCTTGATACGATACTAGAAAACGACAGAAATGAC
The DNA here is from genome assembly GCA_963978905.1 of Trichostrongylus colubriformis. Classification (NCBI taxonomy): domain Eukaryota; kingdom Metazoa; phylum Nematoda; class Chromadorea; order Rhabditida; family Trichostrongylidae; genus Trichostrongylus; species Trichostrongylus colubriformis. The sequence goes on from OZ022257.1 coordinate 7,613,654, forward strand.
CAATGTCCGAGTTATCTTAAACACACAGTGACAGGAAACCCGCCTACAGTGGGCGGTGCGTGATGTGGTAGTGGGTACTGCGTAAATTTATTGAAAATGACGCAATTCCGATCGGTTCACTGACACCTATGATGTTACGCGACAGTAGTGAGCGCCAGCCAGCTGGTAACCAATAAGGAGTTTGAAGGGCATAGCTGCGTCGGTTTAAGCGGGTGTAGCACTGCCATGGTGCACCATGACCGTGTAAAAAGGATACCGTAAACAGCTGCTCAAAGATCTACTGCCCCAGAAAGGTGAGCCGACTAGTCAGATTATCGCGAGGTACAATTAAAAATCACGAGGGTCTATGCTCCTTCACTTACCCTCCCCCTCTAGTGCTCAACTGAACGCTCGTAGGGTCTCTCCCTCTTCTCGAAAAGATCCTCGTTGAATTTATAATGCATATTGGAGGTTTCGGGAGAGTCGATTGAGGGCAATTTCGAAGGCATTTTCTGAAAGGATCAAGGAGAGCAGACATCAGGATGTGTGCATCTTGTATCAGATGGGGTAAGGGATAAAAGTTTGGGGCTTGGTCCAAGGACAACGTGCACATACACGAGAAAACGTGCTCTGTGAATCTCTAGGCACTTTTACCTCGATCCCAATCCCCGCTCGTGAAGATGTCCATTTTTTCGCTGTTGTTTGCCCCTGCTGGCTCACTCACGAAAGGATACCCTCTGCCTTTGGCTGAGGCTTAGGCCTTTAGGCCGCAGTCAAACTTTACGTGTCTGCGTAAATTGACGCCGGCACCGGCGTCAAATTGACGCAACCATATGCTTGACTGCAAACAGATACTCAGATACTTGACTCAGATAGACGCCGCCGCGGATGACGGCGTCTATCTGATAACGCGCACCGTTTACAAAACGCTCGACCCAACCACATCACAGTATGGTGGTCGTGGCCAGAATCCACGAATTCATATTCGAATATGGCATAGTATGGCACCACGCCAAGATACGAAATGGTGGTCTCTCGCCGCGATCACCATACTGTAGTGTGGTTGGGTCTAGCGTTTTGCAAACGGTGCGCGTAATCAGTTTGACGCCGTCATCTGCGGCAGGCACATGGTTGCATCAGTGGACGCAGACACGCGAAGTATGACCGCGGCCTATCCTTCTCTGCGCTCTTGCCGTTGGGAGAAGACACGGTGCATGGGAGTTTTGGATCTCAAAATGTACCGTAAATTGTTATGCAGGTCACGGTAACTGAAACTGTGTATCGTGTAGAATCTCGCGTTACGTATACGTACATATATCGCAATGCTTTCAGGGAGATGGCGCCAAGGCCTCACCACAGACTGCATCAAGACCGGTATGTTGTATGCTGTTTTGCAGCAGAATAAATAAGTGATATTAGGTGTATGCAGAATAAATAGCCAAAACGGACCACTTTTTTCAAAACGCCATAACTTCGCTCAGACATAATTCTTTTTTCTTTTGAGTATTAGGATTGGGGACTCATTCACACAGCTTTATTGGCAAGCTTTCGCTGTAGTAACAGCTTCGTCAGACCTTAAAAGTACGACTCAAGTGTACAGCATACAATGTGCTACAATTGAAAGCATTAGCTCTCAATTGCACTAACCAGACTGGTGATCTCAGGTCGCTGATTTCTGTAATACATCACATGCACAGGAAATCACTGTTAGGAGCCTAAGATCACCAGTCTGGTTAGTGCTGTCGTGAGCCAATGTTTTCAATTGTAGCACATTGTATGCTGTACACTTGAGTCGTACTTTTAAGGTCTGACGAAGCTGTTACTACAGCGAAAGCTTGCCAATAAAGCTGTGTGAATGAGTCCCCAGTCCTAATACTCAAAAGAAAAAAGAATTATGTCTGAGCGAAGTTATGGCGTTTTGAAAAAAGTGGTCCGTTTTGGCTATTTATTCTGCATACACCTAATATCACTTATTTATTCGTTAGTTCAAGGGTGTTAGTTATGGCTAGTTCAAGGGTGAGTATACAAATGAAAAGTCTTGTGAAGGATAAGCAGAAGCACTTATATCTCCATGAATACCCCTGTGATAAATTTGTCTGATTGAAGCCCTTTTCTAACCTCGATCTCTTTTTTAAGGTCCCGTAGAATATAAGTCTTTTTATGGTTTTTGCTCACTATTTCGATAGAAATAGCAAATAGAGTCGGCCCAGAGTAAGGCGAGTGGTAGCTTGCGCCACCCATTATCTCTAGAGATGCATTTACGGGACATAGTGAGCGAAACTACGGTCTACTGGGTGGCGTCAAATAGTAGCTTCGACCCTTCGACCTTGTGATTTCATGTTGTGTAATGTATCCATTCACACGCTCATACCACATACCCCTAAGGGGACCTTTTAATCACAGATTGTTATCGTGTAGTCACAAAGCGTCCGGGTAACGGGAAGCTTTTCCAGGTAAACTGCAAAAAATGTAACAAAGATATACCGGCTGGTACTCCATTCTACGATATTGATGGCGCACCGAAATGCAAGGACTGCTGTGTAGTGGGTTTAATAGTCATTGTGTTTCAGAAAATCTTCATGAGATTTTATTTCACGTAGATGTCAAGCTTATAGTAATCAGTATCTACCAACTGATGTATTTTGTGAGTTCTGGTGCATTTAAAGGCATACCAAGTGGGGGTAAGGGCAAACATCGCATTCATGCAACCGACCATAAAGGATACACTGGGTCGGATCTGATTGGTCAGAAACACTGTGGGCATACACTATCTTGGTACCGTATGTGTTACCATTGTGCAGACTATGATTCTGAAGGGACTCACAGTGTATGCAGGCTATTCAGCGCTGCCTTACTCTGAAGCATGTGCATGCGCGCAAGAAGTGGAATGATCGAAGGCACACCATCACAGGTTGAGGATCTGTCATTAAAGGAATCGTCCAAGGAAAAATGCATTGCTACCCATATATTCAAATTGTATTTGCCTAATGAGAGTCGCATGCAAAGTTTCACGCGAAAAAGTGAGAATCCGGCCAGGATACAGCCCCTGAAAGTGGTGACCTAGGGGGCGGGGCCATTAAGTGAGTTCCCCGCCCCGTCGCTCCGCGGTCGCAGACGATGAGTTTACGTAACCTTTTGTTTCACTATGCATCTTCGACCGCGCTGCACGTCGGGGTGCTCATCTATTTTGGGGCCCCGCCAACTCAGCCACCACTTTGAGGAGCTGTATCTTAGCCGGTTTCTCACTTTTTCGGGTGAAACTTCGCATGCGTCCCTTTCTGAGCAAATACAACATGAATATATGGAAAACAGAGAATCTCACTTTTCGTGCACAATTCTTAAAGAAATCGCCCACGGACCATGATTCTAATTCAACTTGGAATCACCTCACCAGATACAGTGCATGAAGGGAAACACGAGGAAATCCTCTCCGTTCCAATGCAGATTTCAAAAAAAAAACTGGAAGATGGCTTTTCGTTTGAGTTTCCGCCACAACATTTGAACAGCCGTCAGTGGCCAGACAATATTCGAACTTTCGCGCCCAATGTCGATTCGCTTTTCACGCGCCTCAACTCTCTAGGGCCCAAATCCACTCGGACGCCCACGCCGTCGATCGTCACTTTAAGTAGCTCTATTTCAATTGAATTATTGTATATGCACGTGAAATTTGCCCATGTCCCTAATAAGGGAATATAGCATAGATATGTGGGTGACGGAAGAACTTGAATTTTCGTAGACGATTCCTTTGAGCAACCATATCTTCTTTAAAGGCGCATTCTGCGCTCGCTGATGGGTGGAGTAACAGTTGACCCTCCAACGGTTGGCGGGCGCTGGGGGCGGATCGACCACGCCCCACTGCAGGCAGTAGGGCGTGGAGAGACTGCTTCCCAGCCGCCGACAACCATTGGAGGGTCAACTGTTACTCCACCTATCAGGGAGCGCGGAATAAGCCTTTAACTTGTTTCTTGTCAGTTACACACCGAACTATCTGTCCAGAAGGTGAACTGCAATTACAGTTTTTGCGAGGTCTAATTCTAAATTGAGAAAATGTAGATTGTTGAATTTTGTTGAAAAATAAATTCGTAGGACAATACGAAGCATACGAATCTGAAAACGCGGGAAGCTTGCGTAGTGACATGAAAGCAGCAGTAATCAGTGGTAACTAGGGCTGCGAGGGTGTATAACGTTAGGACAGAAATGTCGCGTGGTCGTGTGCGGCACGCGACGGGTTGGTGCGAGCTATGCGCGCCGTATTGGTGGGTCTTGAAGCGAAGACGGTTCTCTACGCCTCATTCTAGGCGTAGTCGCTTCAGGACTCAACAAATGCGCGCATAGCTCGCACCATCCCGTCGCGTGCCGAACACGACCACGCGACGTTTCTGTCCTAACGATATACACCCAGGGCTGCGAAACCGTAGGCGACACACTACTTCATAGTTCTTCTGCAACGTCGCTACATTAATGAATGATGTTGTGGATCGCCTAGTTTTAAAAGCAAGATGCATGTTGATGCGTAACTCATTAAAGTTCTCCGTTTTCACACACCTTTGTTTCAAGGTTGATGGACTCAAACCTACAGCTGTGACGATGCCAAGACCGGTAAGTTCACGCAGTGAACGGTACTTTTCCTTGTCAAATCTTCAATATCAATTCGCGTTGATTCAATAGGACACATTTCAGACCAGCGAAATATCGATGTGCGTCAGGACTGTCCAGCTAGGTCGGGTCATGCATGAGGCAGCAGCCGCGTCGCCAATGCACGGCAGAATTAGGCCGCGTTCCTACTCTGCGTTCACAAGCAGAGAGGTAGGGTGGCACGGGCGGAGGTGTACAGACGAGGCAGGCAACGATGCAGAGTGGCATAGGCGGAGACGCAAAGCAATGCAGCCACGCTCTTCCACCGACACCGCAAAGTATAAACGCGGACTTAGCAAGGCACTTCGCGCTCGTGGCAAGGTAATTCGCGTGCGCGTAGACCTTGTTGGGTAGCCGTGACGCAGATCCATGTAACTGCATTCGAGCACGCCTGTGGCATGAACTGATTTCAAAGTCTCAAAGTCGTATCATGAACCACCCCTTGAGAACATCAGCGGATTAATCAAAAAACTGCAATAGCATTTTGGGTGATAAGAGAATATTGGAAAAAGCCGAACTCCGTTCTTTCCCAGGCGCAGACAAAATTCACGTCACCCGGGTCTTCCCCCCCCCCCCCCCCGTCTTCATTGGCTTTTGCATGTATTGAAGTTTGGGATTTGATGAGTGGGTGTTTGAAATTAGGACAGAATTTTGCACTTCGCCGTGAGACACGCGACGCGTGCGAGGTAGAGGCGTCATATGTTGCTGGGCACTGCATGCTGCTCCTTATCCCCGGCGTAATAGTCGCAATATCCAACAAGGACGTATGACGCTGTTCACTCGCGTGAACCACGCCACACGACAAACGCTGCTTTGCGAAATCGTGTCTTCTCCCGCATATATCCAAAGGTCCCCCTGAAAATTTCAGTGATTATCAGCTCCATTCAAATTCTCGCAACACGGTCAGGTCCGAACATATGAAGAATGGCCACCCTCAAAACATTTTCAGGTACCCTGTCAAAGATGCAATATGCCTATACCAGCAGGAACGCCATTCTACGATGTTGACCATGCGCCAAAGTGCATGGATTGCTGTCTTGTGCGTAACTTTCCTTTAGTGGTTCCTTCAAGGACCAAACTATAAACTATTATAATTAGTCTTGTACTTTATTTATATAATTGTTTCAGGCAGAAGGCACCAAGGCGTCTCCTATGCTCTGCCCAAAGCCCGTGGGTTTCATTAGTGTTCACAACAGCTCGTAGTAATGGTGATCTGGACGTGTGTCCTATGGTCGCTAGGGGGCGGGCGGCATGTTTATCGTTTGGGTTTTTTTCATACATCTTAGAACGCTAGGAGGCCTTACTCTCCTCTAATATGGCAATCAATTCACTCCTGCCAGTGCGTTAGTAACGTGGCGTGACTCTTCCCTTCGACGTGGATCTTCTGATGCCTTTGTCGACTAATACGGTTTCAGGTGGCGTGCAAGAAGTGTAATAAAGAGATACCCGTTGGAACTCCATTCTACGAGGTTGGCCATGCTCCGAAATGCAAGGACTGCTGCATTGTATGTCGTTTTTCTCGAGAATACGTTTCATAAATCCATACAATTTGGGTTTCTAATACTTTAGAACAGCTCTTGGTCTAACATGACTCGTAGAATGACGTGTTGATGTTCGTGATGACATGACTCGTGGGATATCCACTCAGGAAAATGAAATAAATAGACTGGGTATTAACGCGGCTTAAAGGAATCGTCCACGGAAAATGAGTTTTTGTGTTACCCATATATTTATGTTGTACTTGCCTAATGTTGGCCTCATGCAAAATTTAACGCGAAAAAATGTGAATTTGGCTGAGATACAGCACCGCAAAGTGCGGTCCCAGTGGGCGGGGCATCCGTGTAAAAGCCTCGTACCTCGTCCGCCGTGGTCTGAGACGCATTGTAGGAACAGAAGGTTACGTAAACAGTCCCACTCTCCGTTCCCAACGGCGGCGGAAGACGGGACGAGGCTTTTACACGGAGGCCCCGCCCACTGGGACCGCACTTTGTGGTGCTGTATCTCAGCCAGATTCACATTTTTTCGCGTGAAATTTTGCATGAGGCCAACATTAGGCAAATACAACATAAATATATGGGTAACACAAAAACTCACTTTCCGTGGACGAATCCTTTAAACGCAGATTCTATGCTCTTCGTAGGGCCTCGTTCATACTCTGCGGTGCCGGCGGCAGGACGTGGCTGCGTGTCTCTGCGTCTCCACTTGTGCCATTCTATCTTGTTACCTGCGTCTTGTCTGCACCTCTTCCGTGCCGCTCTGCCTCGCTGCCTGTGAGTTCAGTGCCGGCGCAAAGTAGGAATGCGGTCTAAGGCAAAGCCTAAAGAGTTCTTCTAGACGTCGTTGGTAGCTGGTTCTGCGAAATGGCCACGCTTCTTAGTCGGTAAGTGAGCGGAGGCGACACGCTCTTAGCGCTTGACTACTCACGACACGCGATGATCTCCTTCCCACGAAATGTGTCTTCGAGACTATATCATGATTCATGATCTGTATTGAGCGTCTTTCCAAAAAGGTTATAATTTATCCATTTTGTACTTCGGTGGCAGGCTTCTAGGAATGCATATTTTATCGTGAACATACTCCTTTATAATTACAGGCAGACGGCACGAAACCCACTCTGCAAACCGCTCCAGAACCGGTAAGTATGGTTTGGCTTATCTATAAAAGCATTTGAAAAGACCGTTATTGATATTGCAACGCAGTTTCAGAAAATTAGGAAGCTTTGCAGATGTGCCTTTTCCACCCTTTTAACCGCTCTGTTGAAATTTGAGATAAGCATTTCTAGCGGAGCAATTTCTCAGCGAAATGTTCCCCGAAAGACTTTAATAAATAGTGATGAAATAGTACAGAGGAATGATGCTATATTTTTGCGAACTTGGTGCACAAGGCTTTTTTGTATGGACACCATTTCCCTACCACTGAGGCAAAGATCGAGAGTTCATTGAACCCCGTCTTAATCCCTCATTGCAAGACTCTCCCACCTCAAGCTAGGCCCTCTCTCAGATGTCACAGTGGTCCTGGAGAAACCTTGGGACCGTACTCTTGTCAAAGATGTCAAACAGACGCATCAGTGAAGTTTAGTGGCTGTCTCGGTCGTTCTACTCCCAGGATCAATGCGCTCACTTTCTTTCCAGCTGTGAATGATTCGTTGGGTCAGATAGTGTGATCTTACGGTTCCGAGAAATCCAACGCGGTCGACACCCATATCTTTTCCGAAATTTGTTTGATTATCAGAGATAAATGCTTTATTAGGTGAAATGCCAAAGGTGCAACAAAAAATTACCAACTGGAACAGCGTTCTACGTTGCTGATCACGCACCGAAGTGCAAGGAATGCTGCATTGTAAGTTTTTGTCTGAATCTAAACATTTTGCTGTGATGATGTTGTGATGTGAAGCCTTTTGCAATCCGATGGGACTGCTAGTACTGGGGTGGGGTCCACGAGGTCGAATTTCCGCGCGGCCGCGCGCGATGAGCGGCACGGCGGGTGCGAGTGCCTGTGGCAGGGAGTGGCAGCCTTCAAGCAAGGCAGTGTGGCATGAGTGGAAAGCGCAGACGTGACGCATCACGCTCGACCGGGCGACCAAGAGCAATCGATACGGCGAGTCGTATGGGGGCGCCGCGAGTGAAACGCCGCGGACGGAGATTCGACCTCGTGGACCCGACCCCTAGTACTGGCATGTGTAGCGGACACGAGTAGGCTACGGAATGTTGACGAGAAGTCGTAAAGAAACATGCTGCGGGCCAAACGCTGAGTTTCACGCGAAAAAAGCAAAATTTAGCAGAGACACATTCTCTCAAAATTTCGTCCACGCGGGTATCGTAGGCGTGTTCATGAGGGCTGCATGACGGAGCGGCGACTTTCAATTCCTTTGATGGCATTGATCTTGACTCCCTACTCCGCCATTCTGCCTCACGACTTCAGTGGTCTCGTCCTTGTAACTTTGAAGGGATATCATTTGTTGAATGATTTTTTGCGTGAAACCTTGGGTGTGGTCCGAACTAGTGAGCAGATAAACAAAAAGTGACTGTGTGTGAGAGTCGGGAAAAGCACACAAAATTTTGTGGACGATTTCTCGAAGCACGAAAGGTTTTGGTCCACGCGGTGTATATGAGAGATAGACAGAGGAGTTGTGTCATATAAATGCTCCCTTGCGAGCTATCTGAAGGCTGACAGGAAGGTTTGCTCTCTTTTTAAAACGTAAAAAGGGTTAGATTTAAAGTGTGACAAAAATTTAATAGAAAGTGATGATATAGGAATGTGTAAGATGTTGTAGCGTGTTGCCGATACGGGCACTGTAGCGGCATACTTAGGCACATCCTCTTCCTTATACTCGCTAATTCCACTCGCTTTCAGGCGGACGGTGCGAGATCCTCCCCAACCACTTCTTCAAGACCGGTGTGTTCATTTCGACACAATATTTCCTTTCTTTCAATATGTGAGAAATTATGCCTATTGACCTCTTCTACTACGGTCTTCCCCCTACCCTTGAAGGCATTTTATAATAGTACCTTCACTCTCTATTCGGGCCACTGTGTTAATCCTCACCTGGCATGCCAACTATCGCAGCAATGGGTTTTATTGAAGATTCTGCGCGATTTTACTCGATCTTCTTTTTTCAAGTGCTAGATCCGTGGAAGTGCTAGAAATATATAACAAACCGATCAAAGATGTGATGACCCATAGCAAAGCATTTTCAGGTAGCTTGCCAGAAATGCTGTAAAGAAATACCTCCTGACATGCCTTTCTACGAAGTTGACAATGCGCCGAAGTGCAAGGACTGTTGTGTTGTGAGTACTTCCTTTCGAAGATTTTACTGTCATACTTTTACCTATGCTAGGTGGGAGATCAAGTTATAGTTATGGTGATATTCATTGCAGGCAGACGGTGCCAGACCGCCTCCACAGACCGCTTCAAACCCGGTGAATTTTTCTTTTGGCATTGCATTTTGTGTGTATTATGTGTTTATATGGCTCTTTCATCTGCAACACAATATGCCCAGTGATTAGAGGCACACCACACGATAATCAAATCAGTGGATTACTTTCTTGGAACAAGTAGGTCCTTGGATAACTGCTCAGACTGAGTCTTTGATGCGGCTGCGCGATGCATCCTCACGGTGCTGTGTCTGCTTGAACACAACCGGGCACGTCACCCAACCAGGACACACCTGGCCTTAGACGAACAATTTCCAATGTGGAATCTGCTTTCATCATCGAAATGGCTGTTTCATCACTATCTTCTCTTATAGCAAGTTTCCTTCTCCACGTGAGTGCCACGTTGGAAATTTGTTCGTCTAAGGCTGGGTGTGACTTGGTTGGGTGGGCGTGGCTCGGTTGTATTCAAGCAGGCACAAGACCGTGAGGGTGCACCATGCAGCCGCAACAAAGGTGCAGCTTGATCAGTTATCCAAGGAACTCCTTTCTCTAAGGAAGTAAGCCACTAATCTGATTATCGTGTTGTGTGTCTTTAATAAAGCTTCATTTACAGCAAGTATCTTCTCTTGCATAATGTGTATGCAACAGAATAGTACAGTGAGCAAGGGAAAAAGGGTCCCTTCCGGTTTAGCAATTCTCAGTTTCGATTGATCCTATTGCAAGTTACCATTTTCAGGAAACTTGCGACCAGTGCGGCAAGAATATACCTCCTGGCATGCAATTCTACAAAATTAACAATGCTCCTAAATGCAAGGATTGTGTTGTGAGTTTTTTTTGTGGCCAGGTATTTCGAAAAAATTTCAAGTGTTCTGAATGGTAAAGGTGGTCTGCACTTAGAGTTCGAGCGTTTGGACGAACTGCGATCTTCACTGGCAGGTCCCTTCTTCATCATCAGGCAAGGTGCCAGTGACATTGGGACACAAATCCCCTTACCAGAGCTTGCACATCAAGTGATGTGCTCATTGTCCTTATAAATTAAAGTAGTAGCTGTCTTAATTTTTCCAACAGGCTGCTGCTGGGTCAATTCGAGAGAGTTCGATTAATTGCACAAGAATTCGCTTGAATGCTGTTTCTGAAGTTCACGTTTCAGCCGTAATACACCTACATTTTCGCCACTTTCAGGATGGCGGAGACAAACCGTTGCAGAAGACGTCTAATGAACCTGTGAGTTTGCACAAGTTGTGCTTGGAATTGGGTAAGGTTGGATTTGAAGTGGAGGTTGTTTAGTGGCAAATGGTGTACAGTCCAGTTCCCAAAGGCTGGCAGGGCGTGGCCTACAGAGTTGGGTGAGAGTGTGTAGCGGGGTGAGAGAGATCGATAGAAGTCCGTAGGCTTCGCCCTGCCACCCGTCGGGAAATGGAATGTACCCTCACTCGCATAGTGCTCGTAGAAGATTCCCCTCAGTGCTCACCCCAGCCGATCAAGCACCCTTCCATCCGTCCGGATTCAGCGTATTGGTGCCGGACTCATCTGGAAGGATAAAAGTAGTGGCTTAAATATTGGCTGATCTCGCAACTATTGACAAGTCTCGTCTACCTGTGACTATTTCGATTCTTCGTGGAACCAGAATGCTTGGGGTATTCCAATGAATGACAAAGTAGTGTCGAAAAACTTAATCCGTTAATGGGGTTTGATTCATCTGAAGGCACATTATGCAGCCGATCACCCACAGAAATTGCAGTCTTGGTAGATGCCAGTAGAGCGCCACGGCTTGTCGGCTTATGCCTACGGATCATGCTACCGTCCTCGGATACTTTTTGAGTGGTTATTGGGAGCCTTTCAAATCGCCCATTTCATGCTTGAAACTTTCCACATTCACACATAGATCACCATAGCTTCTGCTCTGACGGGAGGGCTCTTCGGTAAGTGCCAACCATTCGTCCCCAATCGCAGGCATTGCTGACAGTCATTTTTGATTAATCACCGTTACCGCTATTTAGCGCCTTCAGTTACTGAGTTATTTAAGAACTATCATTTGCAGGTACCATGTCAAAAATGCAAAAATGAAATTCCAAGCCGTACTCCCTACTATGATGTTGAAGGCGCTCCAAAGTGTCAAGACTGTTGCATTGTGAGTGTTCTTATCTCAGAAACTTCCTAACCTTTGCTTAAAATGAAGTGATGCGGGGATAAGAGAATGAAAAGCTGAAAAAGGTTCATTTTGAGACTGAGGTGCTGGTTTCCTGGAAAAATGCAGCAATTAAACCCGATTTGGAATGAGTGTAACCGAATACTGTTGTAAAACCAGCGATGAATTGAAAACATTATGAGGGGTAATTTGCTCGATTGCTGATTAAGAACACGGAACTGAGAGATGTCAAGTAGTGCTAGAATAATACGAGACTAAGAGATGTTAGGCAGTGCCAGAATCAAAGGAATCGTGCACGAAAAAAAATGAGTTCTCTGTTACCAATGTATTTATGTTGTGTTTGCTTAACAAAGGCCGCATGCAAAGTATCACGCGAAAAGGTGGGAATCTGCCTATGATACAGCTCTTCAAATTGGCGGACACCGGGCGGGTCTCCCAATGGGTGTACGCCCCGTCGTCCGCCATGGTCGGAGACCCAGACTGGGAGCAGAAAGTCACGTGAAGAGTCCCACTCATCGTCTGCGACCGCGGTGGACAACGGTGCAAGCATTTACTCTAAGGCCCCGTTCCCTAAGCAGCCACCTTGAGGAGCTGTATCCTAGCCGGATCTCTTTACATGCGTCCTTTATTGAGCAAATACAACATAAATACATGGGTAACAAAGGAACTTATTTCTCCGTATACGATTCCCTGAGAAAGAACGGAGAGAGGTGGCAAAAACCTGGACGTAGCATCCCTTATTGCTCAAATCCGAACCTTTTCTAGCCCTGACCACAACGTGGGGGCGTCCGTGACCAAGTGCGCCACCTAGTGTGCTTGTCTCCCAGTTCTGCATAAGCAAATCACCCATTGTAGTGCTTTTGAAAAGTGACCAAGCAAGGTTGTGACCAGATAAATTGTAGCAGAAGGGCTTCAGCTTGCTTAAACTTCCGTTTTGAAACTTCAGTGCTGAACCCAGTTGCCCTAATTGTAAAGATTGTGGTTGTAATTGAGGAGATAATTTATCAGACCTATATCGATCATACTTTGAAGTGCCCTGTTTGAAAAAAACACGTTCCCTTTCTGACATCTCAATTTCAGGATGATGGTGCCAAATCTGCTCCCAAATTCTCCGCCAAGCCGGTAGGTTATGCCACTCAACTTTTTACTCCGTTAAGAAGACACTTTGGTGCTCCCATGGACTTTGCTGCTATGCAATCGCGCGTTGACATCACACCCGCATACTGCTTGCTCACGGCATGATGTTTTACGCATCATAAAATCTTCATTCTGCTGGTCAAGTCTCAGCTTACCGTATGCTGATAACTCAAGAATACTGCGCACGTAAAGGATGTGGTACGACACTTAAAAGTGTTCATTCGCAAAACAAATGCATAATTACAAACCATGTAGGTGTGTGTTCAGGACTACCTAACCAGGTCACGACGCCACGCGATTTGTGAGAATGCGCGCGGCATATTCTTTGGTGGCCCTGTTGGGAAGGGGCGCAAGCCACGACAGGGCCAGCAAGGACTTTTTGCGCGCAGTCACCCAATTAGGATGGCGTGGTGACCTGGTTGGAGCGTACTGACTCACACCCGCTGCAGTACAGCAGGGATCTGGCTCACGAATAGCCATTTTGTGCGCTTTCGATGGCATTGAATGGTCAGCGAAGAAGGCTTTTTGTATTCTGAAAAAACACCGTTTAGTGGAACTTTTGTAAAGCATCGTCACCCTTTGAAAATTGATTTTTAAATCATGCCTATTTTCAGGTTCATTGTAAGAAATGTAGCAGAGATATTCCGCCTGGGACACCGTTCTACAACGTTGACCGTGCGCCGAAGTGCACGAGCTGCTGCATTGTATGTGTTTCTAAGTTTCCCGATAATTTTAGGCCGTACTGAAATTTCTATGCATAAACCGTGTTAGTATTCCACTAGAGCAAAGAAAGGAGAGGAATTTGTAGCGAAGGATGTGTAGTAGAAGATTGATAGTTGTGAAATTCCACAAGAAGGAAACATCTCCTTAGCCGAAGGGCTCGACTGGTATAATCACAACAAAAACGGTCGAATTTCAACATTTTGCGGGGAATCTAACACGGCGAAACTGACCAAGTCCTCTTGAAAAACAGATATCTCCTTTGTCGCGAGGATAAGAGGTTGTTGGGTGTAAGTTCGCAGCTACATATGAGAGGGCGACGTTTCTTCCACTGAAAAGGTTTGGATCTATGTCTGCGGAAAACATGTTATGTGTGAAAATTACACTTGACAATAAAGCATTTTTGTGATTCATTTCAGGAAGATGGTACCAAACCGCTTCCGAAGACTGTTACAAAACCGGTGAGCTTTTGATTCGAGCGAATTCGTGCCAAAACCAGGAAGCTGCTACAGCAGTACTTGGACTGTTATAGCAGCTTCCTAGTTTTGGCACGAACTCGTAGTGTGCTTTTTGAGGTCGCCATCTACGTCTTTTTGCGTATTGCTCCCGCGCAACACTCGCAGCGAGACTTGAACTATCCACGCCCACCCATGCCAGTCGGGTGTGGTTAGCTCGGATCTCAGAGTGGGTGTAGTGTTCTGATACTGCACACACTCTGAAACTTGGGCTACCCACGCCCGTGATGGCTCATCAAGGCGGGGCAACCAGGGTGCAGCCCTTGTTGTGGCTCAGGGTTTTTCAAATCTATTATTGCAAGGTCTACACTTAACAAAAGGGAATAGTTTACGAAAGGCTATACATTACATACCTCATGGCTATGAAAACTCTGCACTGAATAGTTCTATTTCAGGTCACGTGTAAGAGCTGTAAAGAAGAGATTCCTGCCGGCACGCCATTCTACAATATTGACCATGCACCCAAATGCAAGGACTGCTGCATTGTGCGTAACTGTAATTTAGTGAAACCAATATGATTGCACTACTATTGTAATTCTTGCACAACTACTAAAATACTACTGAGCATTTTAAAATATTGTGGGGGCTACGTACTGAAAGGTGTGGGCCTTGTAGAGATGTAGTGAATAGCAAATAGCATTACGTACGAAATCCGCTGTTTCCAGGCAGACGGCACAAGGCCTCCACTGCAAACCGCTACGAAACCGGTAAGCTGGCTATAGTTCATCTCAATATTTTTTTCGTAGTTTCTGAAGATATCTCTGGAAACTCGTACTTCACAATGCTTTGTGTGACTTGCTTCGATGATTGTCGGGAATTCGTTATTAATGGATCCGTAGCACCAGCTGTAGAGGGTTACTGTATTCGAAATCATCAGCTATAAACTTTTTATAATGCCACTTACATTGGTAGTTAGCAGTGTCGCGAATCCATTAACATATATGTATATGAAGGGAATCGCAACGTATCGAGCAGGCTTAAAAAAGGGTGTCATAAAGGGGTGGGAGCCTATCGTGATGTAGATATCTTGCAAAATGTCTGTTATTCGGGATGTTACACCGTAAATGGCTTTTTCGGAATTGTCGTCCACAAAGTGAATTCACGGCGACGTTTGTTGAATTCCATGATAGGGTGCGCTACACCATCCTGACATTATTATGCACATACTTTCGTGATCGAAAATGAAAAAAATTGGCCTTTTGTGAACAGATGTAGTTGAATCTACCCTTGATACTGAAACTAGGCGCGTTATTCAGACAGACTCTCTGGAAATAGAAATTGCACAAATATTTCAACTTTTTACGAAAAATTTCTCTACTGAATACCTAGGTGCAATGCAAAAAATGCAACAAAGAAATGCCAGCTGGAACTCCTTTCTATGAAACCGATCGAGCACCAGAATGCAGGGATTGTTGCAAAGTTCGTAATCTTTGGCTTCAAACACTCGTCATAGCTCCTTTAGATTTCAGAGTTGTGAGGTTCACTATTATGACAGGGTTTTCTTTATTTTTTCTTGAACGCTCATTTATCGATGCATGCTACGTTACTAAACAAGGAATTTTTGAAGCTGGTAGGACAAGTATATGCACGCGGTTATTTGAACTCCCTGTTCAACATCTCTACCCAGCTACCGTTAGCGCAAGCTACTGAAGTAAAAGATGGCTGAGTTCGACCTGAAGAGAGCCAAGCGATACTTAGTTCAGGCTACTTACCCAGACTATCCTTGAATGATTCTCTGGGTTGTACCCTTTTGCTCATTCACGATGCATTATCACGGCGCTACGCCCTATCGTACAACCATGCCCTTTTGTCTCATCTGTCCTATAAAGAACTCGAATGACGTGGCTGGCATGTGGATGAAATGGCGTAGCGCCATGATGGCCAACCGTGGTCATGCAAAAAGAGTACCTAGATTTTGTCCCGAGGATCTACATCCCCAAGAAGTAAATAGGGAAATATAATCATGTGAGGTTGTCCATATTGTGAGGTCCTGAGAGAAGGCCCAGAGGAGAGCAGAAAATGGCCTCTCGCAAGCGGACTCGAAATCAAAGTCACGACGTCCCTTAGGCACGTCACTGGGCACTCCAGGCTCCCAAGAACCCGCACTAATGAATTTTCGTTCAGGCTAACAAACCTACACCGAAATTTGCCATAAAACCGGTGGGCTCATATGAATATGTAAAGAGCACTAGCAAGTCATAGATTGTGATAAATTGCTTATGCAACATATTGACTGTACTTTTCCAGGTATCCTGTAAAAAGTGCAACAAAGAGATTCCTGCTGGAAGACCTTTTTATGTCGTCAATAATGCACCAAAATGCACGGACTGCTGCATTGTTAGTCAACTTTCAGATATTACTGTGACCCGCAAAATGAGATTTCTGCTTTGTGCCAACTAACCCTGCAGTATTTTCTCCTTGACTTGTGCCGAATGCCTAATGTTTGAGGAAACTGAAAGCGTCCACCTCGCACCATCGCAAATGGCAGCATGTTTATCAGAAGTATACGAGTCTTCATTAGGGTGCAGATATCAGTGATGTAAAGTGAAGTGGTATTGTTTTCCCCTTTTCGTAGCCTACAACCAAGGTGTGTGTCAGGACTCTCTAATTAGGTCAGGTCACGCGGGAGGCGGCGCGCCTAATTCATAAAGGGACCAACAGAGCACTTGATGCGCTCGGCGACTCTATTCACGTGACACCACTACCTAATTGGACAGTGCTGACAAATACATGATCTCCCAGTTCATGGTGGAAAACAATTCCGTGTGCTGGGAAGAGGTAATTTGTCATCTCTACTTTGCTTCAGCATAAATAGTCCACGAGCTATCTGGTACCCTATAAACAGTGATGGGTATTAAGAAGTGTACGCCTTGTACGCCTATCTAAATCCGTTCCCATGTGTTTCCAGCTCTGGGTATACCGCCATGAGATAGTCTTGGGGCTTGCTGATTCTGATACTCTCAAGTGCGAATCTTCCTATAATTTTTGCTATCACGAAATCACCTATAGCCCTTGCCTCCATTTGCGAGAAAGCCTGTATTACGTACCAGTAGCCCAGAGTTCTCACATCAAGCTATCAGAATAACAAAATCGCATCCATCAATCCCTCATAGTTCCAACTTCTGCTTTTCTGCAATCCCAAAATTCTCCCAATTTTCCCTCGTTATTTTTTAGTATTTTGTTATTAGTTGCTCCCGGTTTTTCTACTACTACCTGCCTTCAAAAGTATCTACCCAAACTTCTTAAAGGAATCGTCCATGGAAAATGAGTTTTTCTGTTCTCCATATATCTATGTTGTATTTGCTCGATGTGGGCCACATGCAAAGCTTCGCGCAAAAAAATGTGAATCCGGCGAAGATACAGCACCACAAAGTCCCGTCCAGGTGTGCGGGGCCTCCGTGTAAAAGCCCCTTCCCGTCGTCCGCCGCGGTTGGGAACGAAGAGTGGGGCTGTTTACGTAATTTCCTGTTCCTACAATGCGTCTCCGACCCCGGCGCACAACGGGGTGGGCTTTTGTCCGGAGGCCCCGCCCACCTGGACGGGACATTGTGGTGCTGTATCTTCGCCGGATTAATATTTTTCGCGTGAAACTTCGCAAGTGGCCCACATTAGGCAAATACAACATAAATATATGGATAACAGAAAAACTCATTTTCCGTGGACGATTCCTTTAAACATCAGTGTCACTCCTGTAAACAAAGTGCTGCCGAAGAAAGACAAGGATAATACAAGGATAAATCAGACGACTCAGCGTTAGCTAAGTCATCAGCCATGGATGAGGGGTTCAATGTGACGTCACCTCACTGCGGGTTCCAGTATTATAGAAATTTACCTACATATACTGTTTCTCCTTTTTAGACGGATGGCATCAAGGAAGCGCCAAAAACTGCTGCGCGACCGGTGAGTTTTTGAAGTGAAATCCACACTATATTGTTGTTTTGAAGAGCGCAGGTTCTCACAGATCCACTTGCTATGAAGAAGTCAGATCAAGTTTATATCTACGAAAAACTTCTTATATGCCATTTTCTTTTGTACAGGTGCCTTGTCAAAGATGCAAGAAGGATATACCGGCAGGAACGCCATTCCATGAAGTTAATCAGGCACCAAAGTGCAATGATTGCTGTGTTGTACGTTATTTTCATTAGTACGACCCCTCACAACTTTCGCAATGCAAGAATTTTCTGATTACGAACGGAACATGAAGGCTTCTCCAGAAGAAATGCTTATTTTTCAAACGGTATAATCAAAGATAGTGGGCATGCTGAGCGTATGAGTGGTCTGGCGACAACTCTTGCGCGTCTTTATTAATGATTGGCCCTCGCCCGCTCCTCTTCCTTACTGGGAACCCACTAATAATTGTGAACATGCCGATTCGCCTAGCCTCGCCACCTTCATGACATCAGTAGGGGAAGTTTGAGCGCCTTTTGTACGTTAGGGTGCACGGTTGGAATCCTTTCTGCTAAAACGTCCCAGGATATACAGTGCAGTGATCTCAACATTATTTCTTTTTCACAACTCGTCAATTTCAGAATGACGGTACTCGGGCTGGTGCGAAAGTCTCTTCGAAACCGGTAGGCATAATAAGCAGCATGTATTTTATTGCTCAGTATCAACAGTCGGCAATAACAAATATTCCTATTTCTGGAGTCATGTCGTGATTTTCAGGTAGCCTGTAAGAAATGTGACAAAGAGATACTCCCAGGAACACCTTACTATGATGTTGATCTCGCACCGAAGTGCAGGGAATGTTGTATTGTAGGTTTTCTCCTACCTTTCCTTCTGAATTCAGCATGAGGGATTATCTGGTGTCATCCTTCAAAAGAATTCCATTCTATGCTGATTGTCGTCTAGGCGGCACTGAGGTGTGCCCACTTTTGAACTAGCCCATGACGGTAGAGCCTGTGTGAAATGTGCTGTGCGGGGTCACATCTTACTGGGGTTCTAGTCGCGTCGGAGAATGCTTGTACTGCGCCTGTACGGGCCTTTAAGGCCTGTACCCAATACTACACTAGAGAAAGCAGGGGCACCCAGGGTACACCTTGAGTCGAGTATTCGACAGTGAGGTCGTATTTCACGAGTGGCATGGGGGGGGGGTCTAAGGATAGAGATAAGTGGGATCTGCCGTCAGCTGTCCCGGTTATGTAGGAAAATATTATGGAATATAAGTGATCAACACAAAAATACACTTTTAAAATACTCAATAATACTGTGCCATTGGCAGTACTTTCTGATAGTGTGGAGGTCAGGTAGATTTTAGGGGGGGGGGATGGTATTTGGGTCCACGTCAAGGGGGGTCTTACTAAATCGACCATTTTTCTCGACTCCTGGGTGTGTTCTGGTGGCACTACAACATGGTTGTATGCCATTAGAACTGAAAATTCGCGTGACCGCGCTTGGCGTGCGACGAGATGGTGCGAGATAGGGGCGCCGTACTACTGGTTGAGTCCTGAAGGGATTACGCTTAGAATGAGGTGTAGAACGCCGTCATCGCTTTTGGACCAACCAGCACGGCGCACTTAGCTCGCACCATCGCGTTGCATGCCGGGTGCATCAAGGCGATTTTCTGTCCTTATGGCACACACCCCTACAACATATACCGGTTTATGAGCACAATAGAATTTACCACCCAATTATGTATGAGACCATTATAAATAGGAGTAATATAGTACAGAAATACGAAAGGGAAACTGCAAAGACAGTAGTTAACATCGCATATCTCGTTGGGCGTAGTTGCTTCGAGGGTTGACGAGAAGATTTTCGAGGGCAGTGGATGTAGCATGTTTGATCCACCTGGCCAGAATGAAGACACTGACGTGGTTGAATTTCTTTTTGAAGACAACGATCAGTATCTCACGGATGGTATCGGCTAGCGCTCATTGACTGACCGCTTCAAACGAGCGAGATTAGATGGCTGTACATACTGGTTTGGGTGGGGGTGGTGCGTATCTATGGTATCCCACCATTTTGGCATAGTCGACTGCTCAAGGCTGGCCTTTGGATGGCGACGTTGAAGGAAGACTTCAGTCGGATTACGCTTCTCTATCAGAACATGCTATGAAACCCAGGGAAGGTCGCACTCAAGCCGCAGCGCCGCTTTCCCCTGAAATGATATCAAATTTGTTCTTATAAGGGATCTGACGCTGACTATAACTAACGCTAATTATAACGAGGCTTAGCGCTCAGATTCGCATGCTAAGTAATTTTTAAAGAACATACTAATATTATGTCCTCTTCATCGCAAGAGGAAAATGGAGGGGCCTGCTGAACAGCTGGGAAGTTTTTGAATAGCGTTATACCTTTGCTATGAGAAGAACGCGTTACCTAAATCGTCACTGGCAAGAAAGCGTTGGTGAAAGATCGCTATTTACACCACGTTCCTGCATGCTAAGAAACGTCGAAATACTCACCAATCACGGTTTAGATCACGCTGGCCTTCTTGTTGGAGATTTTCTTGAATATATTTAGAAAATGTACACACTGAAAAATGGGGTTCCATTGCGGCTCAGGTGAAAATGCTTTCCATTTTCAGGAAGATGGTACGAGACCGGTTGCGAAGACTGCTAAAGACCCGGTAAGTAACTCAGTGCAAGACATATGCGAACCCACATTTGTCGGGTTTTATACAGCAAAATATTGTGCTTTGCGCTTATGTTGTTCAATTACAAACGCAAAATCGGAAGTTACGGCTCTATTATGCGACATGCTTGCCTAATACTTAATTTTGATCGACTCTTTGAAGGTGTTCTGTGATCAGGACCATTTTTAGATAGCTTGCGAGCACTGCAAAGGCGTAATACCAGCCGGAACGCCGTTTTATGAAGTCGAACAAGCACCAAAATGCAAGGATTGTTGCATTGTGAGTTAAATTACCTCCTCAAGATATACGAAAGCCTGACAGAAGCCACATTTGCTGGAGGGTTACTTGCAAATTGTGGAAAAATTACACTGTCTTTTTTTGCTGCCGGTATTGTGAACCACTTATCTCGCTTCATAAGGCCGCTTCCATACTTTGCGCACCGACGCCGTCACGCGCGTGCCGGCGTCGGTGCGCAAAGTATGGAAGCGGCCTATGATCTTCGGGACAGTAAAACATTCAAGCTTTATGAAATCCTTTCAAAGATGCATCTTTATTTGTTTTCAGAAGGATGGCACTAGAGGAGGAATCGGCGACGACTCTGTAAGTGGAATACTTTTGCAATCTTCTTCTACTTCCTGGCGCTAGTCGGCACAACTAGGGGGTCCGCTGCTAGATTTTCTTCAGCAGGCATGAAGTCAAGATGCAACACTTTCGATGTAATTGTTAAGGTTTTAATTCCAACCATCATCTCTATAATCAGGTTGGAATGTGCCGTATGCCCTTTCACGCTAATCTATTTGGAGTGGAACGCTCATTAGTGGAAATGGGAGTGGCGATTAGTTCTCCAACAGCAACGTAGCCAAACAAAAACGATGGCTGACCCTCTCTTTGGCGGCATCGTTAAGGATCATGAGGGAATCAGAACTGGGAACACACGTTTTCGGTAAATGCAAATGGCCTGAGCTGTAATAGATGATATGTTGTGAAATTTGTCTTGAAAAGTGCAACTTAGGATATTTATTGTCGCTTCGTCTGGATGTGTTTCGATGCAGTGCTGACGTCTCAGTGGTCATCAGGGGCTGTTTAATGTTCACATCGCTAGCTTACACAGCTTGACTCCCTCTGCATCAACCCTTCAAGAGATGCAGAGGGAGCGAAATCCCGTCCTTGATAACCCTCGGTGCTTGAAAAAGGGTCCTATGCCTTGAATTTGCTGACCGCTTCATGGCACAATCCGCGATAACCAAAGAGGTCGACTTACCTACTTGAGGGAGAAGTCCTTGGGTAACTATTCAAGCTGCACCTATTTCGTCCAACCACGGTGCGCCATCACGGCACCTCGCCTGCTCGAATCCACTCAGACGCCACCCACTCGCCTACTCGAGCTCCCTTATTGGTCAACTGAGCGAATTGGTGGCGTCGGAGTGGGTACAAGCAGGTGTAACGCCATGATAGCGCACTGAGGTGGCACGGAAAAGGTGTAGCTTGGATAGCTATCAAAGCATTACTCCCACAAAGAGGTAAGTCGACTAATCAGGATATAGCGGAATGTGCCTTTGAACATGTATTTAGAACGGCGTTCTTTTTGGCTTCGTACGTCTTAAGTCATTCGAACATTTCATTTGGAACATAAGATTTTTTATAGGGACAAAGCAAAGGTCCAATAAGCAGCACTAGAGCAGTAAGTTCATTCAAGCTGATACATAATTAGCGAAAATCGCATGATTTCATAAATATGTAATGAATTAACTGCTAATATACGTAATTATTTCCCTAGGTACCCTGCAAGAAGTGCAACAAGACAATTCCGGCCGGAGCGCCATTCTATGAAGTTAACAATGCTCCGAAATGCAAGGACTGTTGTATTGTACGCTAACCACTTTTTAAAAAATTTCAGAAAACTCAAATTCAGAATTATACGTACCCACGCTCAAAAGGAAATGGGCGATAACTTTGTCGTCATTAGTGCCAAGACAGACAAGCCCGTTAGCACGGCGAAAGTGTGAACAAGACATTCTCGAACCTTTCTCATCATTACATTCGAATTAGCATTCCCATCCTAGCGAGCGTGCCGCCTGCCTATGAAAGACCCTGGTAGGGGAGATGCCAGCAATGGAAAACTTCTAAATCCGGTCATTCGAATGAAAGCTGAGAGCTTTAGAATATTATTTGTGGAGACTTTCCAGTAAAGTGCGCGCCCTTGGAATTTCTATGAAGTGTCGTTTTGAACAGGCTCCGCCTACTTCACGTGGTCCGCCTCCTATTGATTCTGCACCAAACAACAACAACAAGTCCAAACAATGTGGTTCAGGGTAATGAGAACGATAGCAGAATGATACTTATCGTATTGTGAGGGATAGTTCACTACAGAAACGTTGAAATTAACATCATTGTGAGACTAAAACTTGTACTATGGACTGAACCATTAACCAGGGGAGGAGGTGGTGTAGTGACGGATGGCGCACCCACCACTTTCATGATGCGGCGATGAAATCCCGCATCAGCGCCCGGACAAGCTAGCCAAGCCTTCCATCCCTCGGGGTCGACAATTTGGACCAGACTCGTCCGGGAGGATAAATCACTGACTTTTACATCGGCTGGCCACCGCAAGTCATTGTATAGGCCACATCCCATTCACCAGTCATAACGATTCTGAAGGAAGCTAGAATGTGGGGCGCATCCCAGGATAAACGCCAAAAACTTTATCCTTTATCCTTTATCGATCGATATGACGTGGTGCTTGATGTGTTGGCTTTCGTAATGAAAACGTCAACCGAGCACTATCAAAGTATCAAGGATTGGAATCAATGATAGTATCGAATTAACAGTACCACTGCCTTTGATTGCTCTGTGGTCCCTCAAAATGCACGAGTAAATCGAGACAAAATGGGCATCAACCAGTGAAGCTATAGATTTACCTGAATTTGATACATGATCCGTAAAAGCTTCATGTTGGCAGACGTCTTCTCTGGAAGTTCATCGTTTGAAGAACGAGTCGTGGACTACTTTACGCCAGTGCTGATTAACCACTTTCTGAGAGTAGACTCATTCATATATCATTGCCGTTATATCTATTGTAGATATAAATAGACGTAGCAGTCGTAATCGCAGTAAAGCGAGACTGTTTATTACTTCTGACCTAAATCCATACAGTACGCTATCGGAAGAGCTCCACGAACATTAGTAATCATGCTGACATAAACCTTACGGACAAGAATGACGACGCAGTCCCTTCCCGCAAGTCCCCCAGTCGTGTATTACGAAGTTGCTTGTACGTGTACTGCTCTTCAAGTTATTGAGTGCTCAACTTGGAACTTTTGGCTTTCAATGTAGTCGTGATCTCATTTTTGTGTTCGCTGAGATCGACGCGCCATTTCGATTTCCCAACTTTTACCAGAGATTATCGGTTGAGTCATCTCAGAAACCCGTTGGCTTTCTGAAAGGACCAAGCCACTCCGGTGCTATTGCAATTAGTTTGAACCTCAAAAATCTTCGTGCATAGTGATACTAACTCTGCGTTCAGGCCGATGGTACCAAACCATCAGCGAAGATTTCTGCTACACCGGTAAGCCTTCTTCTAATGTTTTTAGAGTATAATCTAGAACAATGGCTACTTACATATGATGATTGCTGTAGAATTTCATGAATTATGGAGTTAGCCATTGTCTTTCATCCTCAGCAATGAAAGCGATGGTGAGATGTGGAAATTTGTGTAACCAATGGTTATCGATAGTATAAACAAGCTGACGACATTGGAACATCAAATGATTTCTCACCATCGCTCCTCTCCCCCACCCTCTTCCGAGTCCTTGGTCCGGTTAGCGGATTCCTGTCTGGGCATTATCCGGCCACCGTGGGCGGATGACGCTTAGTATATGAATTCGTCAATCAGATACAAGCTTTGAGCAAAGTTCTGCGTTCCGGACTTGCTCCTAACTGGCTCTGCCATAGTGGTAGTTATGTGAGTTTTGTGTACCATGGTGAATGGACATGTGATACACCCTCTCTACGACACGTGTTCCCGAGTAGATGATCAACTTTTGGGCCTATAACTCAGGAAGAAGTAACTGTGGTGGTGTGAGTGAAACCAGTCGGTGAGGGGTGTGTAGCCTTATGTCAAACTTTCGCTTTGCGGCATCGCAGTCGCGGCGCCACCAACACGTCATGCAGCGGTCGTTTGGGATTCCGCTCAGGACGCAGAACGCTGCTACCATAGAGGTTTTTTGAAGAATTAGCGGTTCTTCTCACCATTATATAGTAACCTAAAAAGCAATAACTTTTGTACCCTAAAAAGCCAGAATAATAACATAAAAAGCTCGGAAGTGAAACGTTATAGGGAGCGCAATCAGTACGCAATCAATGATGTACGCAGTCACACGCGGCGAAATCCGCTGCGCCGCTCGCAGCGTGAAAATGTCACATAAGGCTACACACGTATAGGTGTGAGGCGATTCCGTGGTCTGGAGTAAAGTTGAAAAAGAAGAGGCCCTGGACTTCTAACACGTTGATAAGGAACTATTATACAACATTATGGTGATGCTATAATTCAGCTGTGAAATTCTACAAAATAACCAATTTTCTACGCAGGTTATTTGTCGATCGTGCAAGAACGACATACCGGCTGGAGCGCCATTCTATGAAATCAATCATGAGCCGAAATGCCAGGATTGTTGTGCGGTGTGTCACTTTTTGAATCTTATGAGAATATAGATGTCCGGAAAACTTAAAGACAGTGCTAGGGGTAATGTGAGTGACAAGGAGTCGCAAAAAGGAGTCATTCACTCAAAAACTAGGGGTATAGGAGGCCTCTCTGCGGCGAAATCCCCCGCGAATGGCGCGCCTCTGAGCTGTGGCATGAGCGACCTTTTTAGCTCCAGCCGCCTTTCTTGGCTCGGTCCGCCTCCTAGCGGCTGATTGGCTGGGGTGGGAATAGAAGGTATCGCGGCCCCCTTTTTCAGTTTTGGCACTAAGCGCACTCCAGAAAAAGGATGCTTCCTCGTTCGCGAACGACTCGTTCGAATCTCCCCAAAGACTGCCTTTAATTGCTGGCCGACTAATATTTACTTGTGCTGAAATGCGATTCGGGATTAATAAAGAAGTAGGGATCAGTACTGGTTGAAGTCACCTGCAGGGGTGAAGAATGATCTGAAAAAAACGCTTTACTGTATACTGGATATGTATTATAAAATAGACATGTTCTTCATAGACATTTCGTTTCATCACCTGCCTTTTAGGTAGATGGAGCAAAACCTTCTTCGAAGACCAGTGCAAAACCGGTAGGCTATCATGTTTGCAGCATTTGTACAGCGGTCATCTCGAACAGTGTTATAACCTCAATTAGAGTATAATTATACATACATTTGCCTTGTATATTAATATGTTGTATGTATATGCATTGTTATCATATGCAGTGATTTTCAACGAACGCCCGGATATCGCGGTTCCTCCTTTTCTTTCTATCGTTCTCAGTCGCTCTTCAACCTCCTAGAGGAAAGCTGTTCAAGAGTTATTTCCTCTGCGTGAGCAGGGAGTTCGGCTCCATCTGCATCAATCAGTATAAAGGATGAAGATGTTGAAAGTATCTTGGCTACATACACAGCGGGCCAGAAGGTGTGGCCACAACGCTCTTTTACTTCTTCAACTCTTAAACTGCACCAATCATGACCAAGATCCACCGCTGTCGATCCACGTTCTTGTAACAGTGGAATGTATCCTCAGAGGAATCGTCCACGGAAAAGTGAGAAAAGTGAGCTTCTCTGTACCCATATAATATGATGTATTTGCCTAATAAGGGCCGCATGCAAAGTTTTACGCGAAAAAGTGAGAACTCGGCTAAGATACAACTCCCGAAGTCTCGGCTGGGTGGGCGGGGCATCCGAGTAGAAGCCCCTGCCGTCGTTATCCGCCACACGGTCGAGGATTGGGGGATGCTGTATCTTAGCCGGATTCTCACTTTTTCGCGTGAAACTTTGCATGCGGCCCAATCAGGCAAATACAACATAAGTACATGGGTAACAGAAAAACTCATTTTCTTGTGTACGATTCCTTTAAGTCTATATGAATCACAGTAAGGGCTTCTTTTCTGGGTCGCGAAAAGGTTGCTCGTCTGGATTACGATAAGCGTTATTCATGAGGTTCGCAGCGCGAGACATTCTTGACAATACTGCGAGATTCACTCGTGAACGATACGGTGGCTGTCATTTGTATAGGTCACGGTTATGGTTATCTTTTCGGTTACGGTGAGAGTCATGTGGGTCGACGTCATCTGCATAGTCTGCGTTGTGTTGCAGTGAGATCGCTTGCATGGATTGCCGTAAGATCCGTCGTGGGTTACGGGAGGATTTATTCATAACGTCACGATAATAGTTGCTCATATGGGTTACGGTAAGAGCTAATTGTACGGTAAGCGCCAGTGTTGGGTTACGGTAGGATTTGTTTGAATGGGTCGCAGTGAGGTTTTCTCATTGTTAAGGCTTCTATAAGAGTTGTTTCTCAGGCTACGACGAGAAACGTTCGTGCGGATCAGGGTAAGGGTTATATGTGTAGGTTACCGTGAGGGACATTCGTAGGAGCTACGGTAAGAGTTATTTGTATGGGTTATGAGTGGTTCTTGTGGGCTACGGTAATAGTCGTTTATCTGAATTACGATAACAGACATACGATGACAGTAGAAGTAGGGTTAATACAATTATTATATAAGTATTGTAGTCAGGGCTGTTGGCTTTTTTCGCATTGGATTCAGGCATTCATCCACTTAGAAGATTGTTTGAAATTCAGTCACTTTTTAGGTCTTTTGTAAGAAATGTAGCAAGGAGATTCCTGCAGGCACTCCCTTTTACGAGGTTGATCGCGCGCCAAAGTGTAAAGACTGCTGCAAGGTATGCTCTCTCTGTTTTAGCAATTCTTGAACCTATTCAGAAAGATCCGCCATATTATTGCTAATTTATTATATTGACAACTAGAGATTTCAAAAAAGTTGGTCGTCGATCTCATAGGCATTTGTGACTCTAATCGTTATTGTGAGGCAACAAAGGAATGAGTGGATTTAACGAAGTGCGAAATCGATTGAATTGCGTAACACCATCAGCTACATAGATATCGATCGGGAGAATCCTCGGCGTAGTGGAAAATGCGTGAGTCAGCAGAGTGGAATGAACAATTTCTGCCCCCCCCCCTATCGATACATATCTTGACCGTTTCATTAATTCCACGATCCCATCAGTTTTACTTCTATGAACGCTGCTTGATGAAAAGTAATGTGAGGGTAACTTTTGGATATGTTTCAAGCGTAACATTATACATTTTCAGCAAGATGGTGCTAAACCGGGTCCGAAGATTTCTTCAGAGCCGGTAAGGATGATACATGTTTCACGGCATGGAATAAGATTTATACTATGCTACAACGTTAAAGATAGAAGTAGGCTCAGTATTGTCCATCTCTGTTGTCTAAATGTCCATAAGGGAGTATAAGTAGTTTGATAGTCATATGTAGTTTGGTAGTTTTTGTACAAATCCCATTGAATGATATGCTTTTCAGGTACCTTGCCAAAACTGTGGAAAGGACATACCTCGAGGCACACCATTCTATATCGCTGACCATGCACCGAAGTGCAAGGATTGTTGTATTGTGCGTTGCCGTCATTTAAAGCAATCGTCCACGAAAAAATGAGTTTCTTTGTCACCCATATATTTATGTTGTGTTTGCCTAATGGGGGTCGCATGCAAAGTTTCACGCGAAAAAGGGAGAATTCGGCTGAGACACCGCTCCCCGAATTTTTACCCGGGTGGGCGGGTCCTCCGAGTAAAGTCCCGTCCCGTTGTCCTCCGCGGTTGAGAACGGAGAGTGGGACTTTGACGTAACTTTTTGTTTCTACAATGCGACGGACGACGACCGCGGCGAACGAAGGGGCAAGCACTTGTTCGCAGGCCCCGCCCACTCTGCCGAGAATTTGTGGTGCTGTATCTTAGCCGGGTTTTAGACAAATACAACATAAACATATGGGTGACAAAAGAACTCATTTTTTCGTGGACGTTTACTTTATGCTCCATAGAACCTACAATGCCTAGGATTGTAAAAGCACGGACTGTGCTTCAGAACAGGGCTGACCCTATGGGCATGTGGGCATGTGGGCATGTGGGCATGTACTAATATAGGCCTGTAGGCAGATCATAGTAGCCTTGCGAGAACCTACTAAAGTGCGCTAGCAATAGAGGTTTTTGTTTTCAGGCTGATGGTACCAAACCACCTCTACAAACTTCTTCAAAACCGGTAGGTTGTTTGCATGTTACTTGAGATACGCAAATTTAATGGGGGAAGAAAGGGGAAGCTCTGTGAAACCTTGTAGTTATCATCGGGATTAGGCAGAAAGTCAGCACCTTTTGACACTGTCAGCATCATGTTTCAAGAGATTGAAGCTTCAGTTTGAAAAATTCCCAAAATAAGCGTCTCACAGTGCATGCCATGAGGCTGGCGCAAGGTATAAAAATCTGCTAAGAGGGTCACCTAATCTATCTTTTTTCCATGTAATGAGCCATTATTGTGGTCGATAAAAAAGAAAAGCGGAACTAGTCTTTAAAACTTATACATTATTGCCTTGTGTCTTTCAAAAAATACAAATTATTATCCAGGTGCAATGCAGAAGATGCAAAAATGAACTCGCTCCCGGAACGCCATTTTATGAAATCAATCACATGCCTAGGTGCAAAGACTGTTGCAAGGTTTGTTGTTTTGAATTATTTATACATATTGTCACACTATTCGGCAAATTAGTAACTTTGAAGTTTTCATTTAGGAAGACAGGCCTGTTCCGAAAACCGCTTCGAGACCCGTGAGTCTTCACTTATTGGGTTGGGGAATAAGTCCCCGCCGTTTTTTTCAACCCCGTTTTTCACATTGTTTCCTTCATCTTTCCACAAAGCTTATAGATGTTTTCGATAGAGCTTTTTCTGCTCTACAAAGTGCTATAATCTGTTTTTTGATTCCTTCGACTACCTAATATTTATGAGGTTTGGAAATGAAGTTTGCTGAAGGCAAAAACTTGCCACTTGCGCACCTCATCTTTCTCGTTTGCCATCGAGATCAAAAAATGTATGTATATATGTTTCAATAGAGCTTTTCCAGCTCTACAGAATGGTACTACTTTTTACTCAAATCGCTCAACTTTTTGCTGTTTTTGAGACTCAGAAATGCAGCACTCGCAAAAGTATGCACTTTCGTTAACTCCTCTTCCTCGCCTACCATTGAGATTGGAGAGGATGAGCATATATGCATTCGATAGGGCTTTTTTTGCTCTACAAGATGATGCCACTCTTCTTTTGTATCCTCTCACATTTTAGCATGTAGGAATAGGTCGGCACCTGTTTTTCCATTCAAAATTGCGTCATAAAAATGAATTTTTTCGGCAGAGTGCTTCCTATCATTCGATAGAGCTCTTTTCGCTCTACAAAATAGTGTTTATGGTTTTTGTTAGAATTAATTTTTTCGATTTTTTAGAACATTTAAAAGTCGACGAAATCGAGCATTTTCGACCACATCTGTCAAAAATGCTCGATTTCGTCGACTTTCAAATGATCTAAAAAATTGCTAAAATTAATCCTAACAAAAACCATAAACACTATTTTGTAGAGCGAAAAGAGCTCTATCGAATGATAGGAAGCACTCTGCCGAAAAAATTCTTTTTCATTACGCAATTTTGAATGGAAAAACAGGTGCCGACCTATTCCTACATGCTAAAATGTGAGAGGATACAAAAGAAGAGTGGTATCATCTTGTAGAGCAAAAAAAGCCCTATCGAATGCATATATGCTCGTCCTCTCCAATCTCAATGGTAGGCGAGGAAGAGGAGTTAACGAAAGTGCATACTTTTGCGAGTGCTGCATTTCTGAGTCTCAAAAACAGCAAAAAGTTGAGCGATTTGAGTAAAAAGTAGTACCATTCTGTAGAGCTGGAAAAGCTCTATTGAAACATATATACATACATTTTTTGACCTCGATGGCAAACGAGAAAGATGAGGTGCGCAAGTGGCAAGTTTTTGCCTTCAGCAAACTTCATTTCCAAACCTCATAAATATTAGGTAGTCGAAGGAATCAAAAAACAGATTATAGCACTTTGTAGAGCAGAAAAAGCTCTATCGAAAACATCTATAAGCTTTGTGGAAAGATGAAGGAAACAATGTGAAAAACGGGGTTGAAAAAAACGGCGGGGACTTATTCCCCAACCCAATAATTACCAAAATGCATGATCACATATGATAATTCCTCACCAGAAATGTTTGCTCCCGCATTAGGTATTGATTACAGTTGAAATATGGTTCGGTAAGGCTACCATCGAATAATTTACATACATTCCATTTTGGAGCTCCTGATAGGGCGTGGCCTACGGACTTGAGTGAGAGTGTATCAAACTCCCTCACTCCGCAACACACTATCACTCTTACCACGCACTCTCACTCTCGCCACTCACCTATGTCCGTAGACCACGCCCTATTAGGCGCTCCGAAATGGAGCATAGGTTTCGTTGCTATATTGAAACGCCAAATGAAATACCTGCTTTGATTTTTGTTGGATTTCAGAACTAGATCATTCTTCGTAATGATTTCTTCTATGTCCTTCAAAGTGTGCACCACTTACCCGACCCCCCTCCTCTCTCTCTCAGATTATATTGCTCTTTTAGCAGTCGTCAATCAAATTGAACGAAATTGAATATCACTAGCAGCTTTGAATGTTCTGTTCTGGCCGTTATTTTAGTGTAACCCACCTTTAAAAAACCTCTGACCCTTGCTAGAGGCGGACGTCTTCTGTATCGCCCATGGGAGAACATGTAAGGAGTGTTGATGGCCAGGTCTCTCGGCTTGTTCAAGAATTTACCCGAAACCCCTTCAACGCCTCGTTTCATGCCCCCACTTCATGGAGAATGTGATATGGTCCTCAAAAGATTATGTGATACTATCATTGCGATATTCCGAGGCCTTATTTTTGTCTGAATGCTTCGCCACTACTATCATATCAGAATTACTCAATAAACTGATGGGTTTTGATGCCATGTGTAGGATATTCGAGTGAATGTGTAGGAAATTTCTTATGCTTAGGGAGCAGTACACTTTGTAGTTAGCTTTCCTAATCTGCCAGTAGATACTTTTTCAGAAATTTGGGAAGTAACATTCAGGAAGATTCCATGAAATCAGTATTTTTAGCTGAACTGCAAGAAGTGCAACAAGGACATCCCAGTAGGAACGCCAGCTTATGACGTTAATAACGCTCCGAAATGCGAAGAATGTTGTATAGTACGTTACTTTCAATGTAGCAATCAGCTGAAAACACTAAATCTTACTACAGTATTCTTATGCTAGAAGCATATCAGTACTGGTAGAGGTACTACGTAGCTAATAGCTGCATTCTTTTAACAGTTGGTCTATATCTTCTTCGTGTTCAGGAAGACGGCACTAGACCAGCTCCCAGGAGTTCAATCACTCCAGTAAGCTAATTCCGCTCTTCTATATCCTTCTTAAAGGCCTATTTCGTGATGCTCGCAGGAAGTAGTTGAGTTGGATCGTGATTGTTGGAAAAGAGCACGTGTCACGCTTCGCCACGCATCCTTGCAGATTGACCACCAATGAGGATCCAGTTTGATTCTCTTATCGGCGCGAACTTGGAACTTTGCTGTGTCCGAATGTTTCTCCACAAGATGAAAGGCGCTCCTCAGAAAAACTCGAAGCTGATCTGCAGACGCTGCTATAGTTCTTCACATGAAAGCACCGTTTGCGCTCGCTGAAGGGTGGAGTCACGGTTGACTCTCCATTGGTGGTTGTCAGCTGGATGGCGGCTGAAGGGCGTGGTCGATCCGTCCCCAGCGCCCGACAACCAATGGAGAGTCATCTGTTGCTCCACCCATCTGCGAGCGCGAACGGTGCCTTTGAATGAGCACGTCCTGTGCCGTACCCGGCCGCCACATATCACAGATTTTGTCCTCAGGCGATACGTCTGCAATTAGTCGCGCCTTAAAACATGCTCTCTACAGAAGTCAACGGCCTGAGTAGTGGCCCTCTTTCTTGAGCTGCAACCATTTCAGTTCTAATTATTCGCTGCTGAAGTGATACTAAGTTACTCTTCGTGCTACATTCAAATTCACAAATTGCTTGTTCTATTGGCATTCGATCAGCATGTAGACATAGAGTATGCCCTGCTTACGAACAACTACTTCACTTGACTTTCATCTGTAATTTTATGAATCATAATGAGTAGCGCAGTATTAATACAGCAGCGAAGAATAAACGAAATATAATGGTCGCAGCTCAAGGAGCAGGGCTGCCATGTAGACCGCTGAATTTTTTAGAGAGCGTGTTCGTGAGGCGTTGAGGCGCGACTTACCGTAGACGTGTTGATGAAGGACAATGGATCTGTTATGTGTGGCGGCCGTGTACGACACATGACGTGCGCATTTGTGTGATGAGCTATGGCGCTAGGATTCTGCAAATTAGCGTCCGGTTTTTCCCGAGCAGTACCTTGCATCTTGTAGCTCCACACTCTCCTTCGAGCGCAATAGTTTATTTGTAATAATCATTCTCTTCTTTATGGACCCTGAAATCCCTAATCATCATACCTTCGAAAATTACGACGCACTATGCTGATATTACAAATTAATGGCTTTTGACTTTTGCATGCGAAAAAGGTCATCATGCAAAAATTTAGCGGATTTATTGGCTGTGCAGGTACTGAGAATTTACCACGATGGTGAAATACGTTATACCTTAACACTTTCAGTAGAGCTGGACATATATTCCCAATCTTCAATCAATATGATTTTCATTTTGCTTAAGATGCTTACCAAATGAAAATTCCAGGTACCTTGTCAAAAGTGCAAAAAGGTGATACCAGTCGGAACACCTTTCTTCGAGGTCGATCATGCGCCGAAGTGCACGGACTGTTGCATTGTATGGTGTTACTCTATTTTACTGAAAAGCGTAGTTGTAGGAATAAGAAAGTGGCTTTTGAAATGAATTAAAGTTATTGTCTCCAAGTAAAGAAAGCAAGCTCTGATTATGGCAGTTTTTATAATGGAGACTATTGTATCACACATTACTTTAGAACGATGGTACCAAAACTTCTCCGAAAACTGCGCCGAGACCGGTAAGCACCTACATACTATATGACCATTGTAAAACTCGAAGAAATAATTATTCGGTTCTCATCAATCCCTCGATCAAAAAATCCTTTATCACGCACCTGTCATAAAACGTCGCTTTGAAGGACATATCACTAACACCTTGAATGGGTTAAAGCGCTGAATTATGAAATTGGAGGTGCTGAGGAATACGCCGAAGACGAATAATCCCTGAAAAGGCAAAAATAAGGCCTCCTAGCATCTAGCCTTGTTCGAGATTATCGCGTAAAAATGAGCCACTGAGGCAGTACCCATTGGATGGTATCATGAGGAACTTTGAGATATCACTCCCTTTATCAACATTTCTTACACTATGGGGATTTTTTCTTTATCTTATCTTGTTGCATACAACATAGACCTCATTTGCCTGCCGCTGATGCCACCGCTGCCAGCGTCATTGTCTGGAGTGGGCGGACTTGGGCTACATGATGGAGTCGCGCTGTCTCTACTGGCACTCGGCTTTCCAGAAACTCATACTTCGCCTCGGTAATGACACAGCCTACGTGGCTATGGGTCGAGCTACCTGACTACGGAAGTATTTGTGATACAGCGTAATCCGAAAATGTGCCTTTAGATGACAGCATCACTTTGCAATCACTCTTTGAAACGACAGCGATTTCTAGGTTTCATGTCAAAAGTGCAAGAAGGACATACCTGCAGGGACTCCGTTCTGTGAAGTGGATCACGCGCCAAAATGCTCGAGTTGTTGCATTGTAAGTTTTTCATTACCTTTTTTCAAGCGTTTTCGTCTCGTGGCCTGGCATTCTGCTTTATGTAAAAGACTTCAAAGAAGTGTAATGGAAACCACCTCTGAGAGATGGGTGAGCTCCAAAAATAGGGCAGTACTATGCATTGTAATGAAAGACGCTGAAATAACCGCGTGACTTCCGATGATTTTATTCAGAAAAAGCGTGCGATTTCCGAGCTTGGTTAGTTACCGTTGAAAAGTGAGTGAGAGCGTATGGAGGTTCGATCGCGATGCAAACAATGATAACTATTGATCTCGGATGCTGATTCTGTCACTGATTTTGAGCGATAGGCGGTTACCCTGATTAATTTATCAACATTCTAGTGGACGGTGAGAAATGAGGGTATGCAGCATTAAAGAAAATTTTGGAAGCCTATCGTGACTGCTTTCTTTGATCGCAAAAATCCTATGAAATGTGAAGCCAGCAAAGTGCCTAAATTATGTGAGAACTGATTCATGAGAAGTGCGATCTGTTCGCACCACTTCTAACGGGGCGGCAAATGGAGGGCTTGTTGTTAATGAGAAGATCAACCATAATTCTTCCATTATGTGTATGGACCCGGCGGGATGTCATATGCATGATGTCATGATACACCTAGTTTTCAGGACGATGGCACCAAACCTTCTCCAATTACTGCAGCAGGACCGGTAAGTGTGGGCTAAATATGACGACAACGTCTTTTCTTCTGAATGCACCGAGCTTACTATGCAGTTTTGGAGGTGCCTTAGGCAACCCTAGGCACAGTATGGAAGAAGAACTCATAAAATGGAGCCCCTATTCATTCCGTAAACTTGAGTGCGGATGAGTTTTCCAACGAGACTGAGTACCGGTGTATCGATCAGAGTCTTGTGAATCTGGTTTTCATGTATGACAAAAACGCTTTCCAGAATTATCTTTAGTGGGTTGAAGCGCTAAACCATGAAAATGGAGGTGCTGTGGAATACGCTAATAAAGAAAGTCCGAATTCAGCTCACAAAAGAAAAAACGCCTCTTGACATCTGGCCTTGGACGAGATTACCGCGTGAAAACGAGCCTTTGAATCAGTTCTCGCTGAATGGTATAATAAGAACTCTGGGATATCACGTGTTTCCTGGGTCAACATCTCCTTTATCATTGGCATCTCATCCCCCATCTCATATTATCACACAAATCGTAGCCTCCTTTGCCACATTGCCACAGTCATTGCCACCAATCACGTCTGGGGTGGGCGGATAGTGCTCCGGCTGTGGCTGAGGTGGCTTAAAGCTTAAAGCTTGTGTGCTTAAACATAGTGGTTCGTCTGAGTGAAGAAGGCGAAACGAACCACCCTTCCTTTCTTTTCCCATTTTTTCACTAACGTTCCCTTTCTTTTTCCTTAAAGAGCTCCGCGCTGCGATGATTCATCACCGCACTTTGACAGGTGCACAGACTCCCTGCCCGCTTGGAGAACTATTAGGTCATGTGAAAGGGCTGCATTTTTTTCCTAATCCTGGAATGTGCCTTTGAGCGTCTGCATGTTAATGCATCGTGGCAGCGTTGAAAGCGCCTATATTGCGGATTACACCTTGTATTGTTTCCTTAAATTATGGGTTACCGTCTCACTGAACCGCCTTGTTTAATACTCAAGTAATCCGTGGTGCTACCTTCGAAGCCACTGAGGTGCCGACAGTACATACAATGCATGCTACTCTATCTGGAGATCTACTTTATTTCTATTTCTTCTTATCGTCGCCGTCACTTTCATTTCCGAGTACCTACTTATGGTTACGAGATGGCACGGGAGGTGAGGACAGACGAACAGCCGTAGCTATCTGAGTATAGTTAAAGAAATCGTGAAGGGGAAATGAGTTTCTTTTTCACCCTCTGTTTATTAAAAACCGCATATAACGTTTCATGCGAAACAGTGAGAATCCGGCTAAGATACAGCTCCTCAAAGTGGCGAACGTGAAAGGGGAGGAGGATCTGCTCTCGAGTGAGTGCCTGCCCAGTCATTCGCCACCTTGAGGAGCTGTATCTGAGCCGGATCCTCACTGTTTCGCGTGAACTTTAGGTGCGTCTCTTATCAAGCGAATACATATAAATATATAAATAACAGAGAATCTCATTTGTCCCTACACGATCCCTTTGAGAGGAACCGAGAGTACCATTCCACTAGGTACCCACCGTCGATGATACGGTAGTCAGTGCAGCGCTGCTGATCACGTTGAGGACCAGTCTCATAGTAGTGGAGCTTGTGAGATTCAGCACTATGGCTGAGCTGCACCGAGCTGTCTTGTAAATTACGACGTCCTGGTTCACTTTTCTCTAGTGGTTTTCTTTTCAGGTACCATGCAATAAATGCGGAAAAGGTATACCAGCTGGCACGCCATTCTACGAAGTTGATAATGCACCGAAATGCAATAGTTGCTGCCTAGTACGTCATCTTCACTTGTTGATTTTCACGAACCAGAAGAAAAGCAAATAACTGAAAGAGACCTAGCTGCCGAAATGTGACTCTACTTCACGTAATGCCCATTACCTGACAGCAAAATCTGCAGAAATGAGCATCTACCGCTTGTACAGTGTGATGAGCAATAACAGAGTTCACTTAGAAGAATGAACATCTTGCGGTATCAATAGGATATGTTTTCAGGCAGACGGTGCGAAACCTCGTCCACAGACCGCATCAAAACCGGTGGGTATGAATCATTAGTTTCCAAGCGTAATTTCATACACACGAATCTTCGGTGATTGAATTGTTGATTGATAGATCCTGTTTTCATTGCATGAGTTCAGAAAAAGCTGTCAACTTGTTCAGGTTCAATGCAACAAATGCAACAGAGAAATATCGCCTGGAACGCCTTTCTATGAATTTGATCATGCACCTAAGTGCGCGGAATGTAGCGATGTTAGTACATTTCTCCGAAATCTTCAGAATTCGTCTTTTTCGGTAATAGTTAACTATTGGCTATGGGGATTGCGCAAACAGTAACTTTCAATGCTATCCCTGTTGTTAGTTTTTGAGCTTTTTTTCAGGCAGAAAAACCTCACCCGCGAGCTGCTCCCAGATCGGTATGATCTTATGGTTCTTCAGTGGACGGATATCTTCTTGTGATACTTCCTTTTTCTTTCAGCATTAATTATTCTGGGGAAACAAGTATCTACAGAAATATTTCAAAAATCGACCTCATTGATAACACCACAGTTCAGCCAATTTTAATTCACTCGGATTGCTGAATTCATGTTATGGGAACGGGGATGTTATCAGCTTCGGGTTTTTTTAAAAACAGTGTCACGTGAAAATTGTCCTTGGCAAGGATGTGACAGCAAAACACCTTATCGAGTAAGAGAATGGGGTCTCTTGTTCAGCTTGGCTTAGCTCAATTTACCTTTCCTGAAAGGAGTGTTGTTGTGGGTGTGTCCTCTGGCCCTTGTCAGTTGTGCCAAGAATATGTACAAGTGGTGAAGTATAGCGTCACACCCTATATCTTTCATTCGACGCCTATAATGGGTACAGAAAAAAGGTCTCGAAAAAAAAAACTGGGAAATTCTGTCGAATGGGAGGCGAACGGAAAGAAACATCATTAT
Organism: Trichostrongylus colubriformis; assembly: GCA_963978905.1. Lineage (NCBI taxonomy): Eukaryota > Metazoa > Nematoda > Chromadorea > Rhabditida > Trichostrongylidae > Trichostrongylus > Trichostrongylus colubriformis. Next base: position 7,651,694 of record OZ022257.1, read on the forward strand.
CGCGATTGGTGATTTTGGATCCTACCTACACCAACATTTGGCTGTTTCAAGTAACCGTTCCTGCCCTTAAGAAGATGTCTATTGTGTTGAGCTATGTACTTGGCACGTTATTTACGTAGTTGTACCTTCAAAGAATATATTTACACCGAGATTCGACAACTCCATCTTTACGCTACGGGCAGGAACTGCTGAATTAGCACAGACCAAGAAAACTAATCCTTTTCACTGTATTGGAATTTCCACATTACTTCATAGTCCTTGTAGACGAAGCTTTTCAGTTGCCTTGTAAAAAGTGCAATAAGGAAATACCAGCTGGTACACCGTTTTATGACGTCAATCATGCACCGAAATGCAAGGATTGCTGCATTGTAAGTTGTTCTTATCTGAAAAATTTGTAAATCCGATTTTATTCGGCAGTTCTTGGGAACACTGCGGGAGCAAACTTACTACAGCAAACAATCAAATATCAACTGTAGCAAAGTTTCACGCTAAAATGTGAAATCCGTCTATGCTAGAGCTGCTCAAAGTGGCGACGAAAGGGCGGCGCTTCCGTTGATTGCTTCCCCCGTCGTCCGTCCCGTTGGAGACGGGTAGCAGGAAGAGAAAGTTACATAAACAGTCACCAGGGCACTCACTAACAGTCAAAGAGCCGCTTCGAGCCAAGGAGCCGCTTCAGTACGATCCCCCCCCCCTCCTCTACGGCGACCAAATACGACTCCCCTTTTTTACCTCTACAATACCACTCACTGTTGCCGGATTGCGTAGTTGCAATGTATTCCAACGCTATATATCGTTTTCTTAGGCAAGAAGATATTTTTTACATTTTGTCACACGGATTTGCGATGAATACCCTGCTTCTCATCTACTTATTGGAAGTTAAGATTTTATAGCTGACCCCTGAAGGTACGACCTCCCATACTTATATTAGGTCAAATACGACCTTTCTCGGTGCACCTGAGTGCCACTCTCCGTCTCCAACCGCGGCGGATGACGGACAGGGCACTAAACCGCTCACCCGTGTGGAGACCGAATAGAATATTCCTCGATTCTTGTTTTTCTATAACATGTACTCATATAACCAAGTATATAAAAGCACTTTTCCTTGGCGCTGATTCCATCCATTCTTACGTGGCGCTGTTTGAAATTTGGTTTTACCAATGCTTTTCATCCGCTACTTCAGGAGGATGGTGCAAGGACGGCAGGCCGTACTGCTCCGGTACCGGTACGTTTCCATTGTACTTCAACATGATTAAATGAGCTTATGCAGTTTCTAACGAATTACTACAGCAATCATCGGATCGAACAGTTATTCCTTATGATTTAGGTGCGTTGCCAAAAGTGCAAAAACGATATTTTACCAGGAACACCGTTTTACGACGTTAATAATGCACCGAAGTGCAAGGACTGCTGCATAGTACGTTATTACTTCCTTCTGAGGAGCATTCAGAAAACTCGTTGATAATTCTCAAATTAAAAGTCATCTACTGAGAGCCTTTGAACTCGTCACTAAGAAAGGTTACACTCCATAGTGTTAGATCAGAGTTAAGCGTAAGTAGCGCGTAGAGGATCTTCTCCGAATGGGAAAACATGCTTGAAAATACAACCTTCCTGCTGCCTTCTTTCATTGGTTTCGGCTAACAAACGCACCGAAACTTCCTGCTCGGTGCTCTTTGCAAATTTCGTTCAAGAGCTTTTGATACTTACACTTGGGGACGGCCAGAAGGGAATGAATCATGCAGTTATTTGTAATTTACATCACTGAGGTTGATTTAACCAGTATATCAAGTCGGCATCCCCGTTTTGCAAAGATAGTAAATAGAAATAGGGTACTGCGACGAGAGCGACAAATTGAGCGTAGGATAGAAGGATATAGTTTAGAAAAGTACAGATTAATTCATCATTTCAAAAAGATTTAATCCTATTTTAGGATGATGGTGCCAGACCGGGTCCTGCGAAAACTGCTCCAAAACCGGTGAGCACGTAAAAAACTGTGTTCTATTTGATAAAGGTGATGAAGTTGGGTTACTTTGCTGCATGGTCGCATGTTGTAAGGGTTTCGGAGACGGAATGGGGGGTAATGCGTGCAATGAGAACTCCTGAATGAGTCAAGCAGTGGTCTAGGAAGTGCATGTGGCACAACTCCCAGTGGAAGGTGCACTCCTAAGATTTAGGAGGGCATGGCTCTTAGCAGGCTCCGCCTTCGTAACAGAGTCCGTCCCCGAGGGTCGACTTTGTCGAAGGACTGAGGTGTAGAACATGATAGCAGAATGATACTCATTGAATTGTATTAATGGTGTATAGATTGAAATTGCGTGTTGTGTGACGTGGGCTTTGTGGTGAAAATGTACACCGGGCAGTGTCAAAGATTGGAATGAATGATACCACTGAATTACCCCTACCACTGCCTTCAAAGGAATCGTCCACGGGAAAATGAGATTTGTTTACCCATATGTTTATGTTGTATTTGCCTAATGTGGGCCTCATGCAAAATTCCACGCGAAAAAATATGAATTTGGCTGAGATACAGCACCACAAAATACGTCCGGGTGGGCGAAGAAAAAGCCTCGTCCCGTCGTCCGCCGTGGTCGGAGACGCATTGTAGGAGCAGAGGGTTACGTAAACAGTCCCACTCCGTTCCCAACGGTGACGGACGTCGGGACGAGGCTTTTACTCGGAGGCCCCGCCCACCCGTACGTACTTCGTGGTGCTGTGTCTCAGCTGAATTCACATTTTTTCGCGTGAAATTTTGCACGAGGCCCACATTAGGCAAATACAACATAATCATATGGGTACACAAAAACTCATCTTCCCGTGGATGATTCCTTTGAGCACCTTGTATTCTTTCCCTGCATTCACTAGAAGCATACGTAGTCTAGCAGTAGAAATAGACAAAAGTGTGGGAATGAGCCTAGAAGCGGAATAGAAAACGCACACCGCGTTGCTGATACCGCCTCTGTTGTTGTTTAGTTATTGTTTGAGCGGCATTATTGCTCTGAAGGCTAACCATTAAGCTGGTGTAAGTTCAACTGTGCCAGTTACGACCTACACTGCTCTGCATAATGATAAAGCTGCCCATAAACTGTTCGAAAACTCCCTCAAGTTTGTACATCTTTCCCCTATTGTTTTTTCTCCAGGTTGTTCTTTCTAATGAAATAATGGTTCAGCTATGGCGTCTCGGACTTCGGTCCGCACTATGGCACGAGGGATAGATAGACTTCAGTTTCTTTCAGAGGAGGCGTCATGGTGTGAAACTAAATGATCATTAGAAATTTTGTTTCGTTCTCGAAAGGATGAGTCATCTGATTACCCAGAGTTCCTGTGTCTTACCCTTCTCTTGTCATGCGTTTCGAAATCTTCACCAAATCTTGTTTTCGTGCAAGTTAGTGGGCCATTTCATGTCAGCCGGAGCGCTCGATCATGATGAAGCCAACACCGAATGGACCTTCTCGCCTGGATGAGGAAGGACACCGATCTTCGTCTGATGGCCAATTGCCTGGAGTTTCATGGTTAAAAGAATTTAAGCCGAGCCATTTGGACTGAGTTACGAGTTCAAAGAGACTGCCATCTAAGCGTGCCAGCAAGACCTCACATGGGTCTAGATAACCAAAATTTTCGGTTATTCGAAGCAAAGGAGGAGCAGATGCTTGGATAATCAGCAATTTTCTCTTTTTAAATTTTTTTGCGTCGTTGACTGCTTCAATCTGTCCAGTGGATCAATTTGCAGAATAGTAAAAACGGCATTTTTAAAACAAATCAAGGGAAAAGTTTTCCGTAACTCGGCTGGAATTTGGTGTTGGTGCACGAATGCACCTGAGCACTGGCTACACATTTCACTTCAATCGCTCTGTAAGGAAAGTTTGTGGACAAGTTATAGGTGGCTGAATCGTTATGCAGAGTACTGTATATGCCTGCCCATTATTCCAACAGGGTGAGGTGTACTTTCAACGGTGAGAGAAAGACAAGGTTTCTGAGGTGTCTCGGGTTAAGACTAAACGCCTGCCCCATTATTCGATCCCGTACAAGCACACCACATGTTCTATTCTTTTCTATTATAGAAAATAGAAAAGATATTCCAGGTACCCTGCAAGAAGTGTAACAAGGAAATACCGGCCGGCGTGCCGTTCTATGAGGTTGACCGTGCACCAAAATGCAAAGACTGCTGCATTGTGCGTTCTCCTTTCGAATGACTTGAAGATCTTATTTTCGCGGTTCAAAATATATGCAGATATGTTTTCATTTTCAGGAAGATGGAACAAAACCAGCTCAAAAGACATTTAGGAAACCAGTAAGTATGGTGCCATATGCTTGATTCTTTTTCTTGAGATGGTACTCGCACTAGCGAGCAACCTACCGGTCGTTTTTGAAAACAGCAAGTGTTCCGACTTTGGCGACCATACAAGGATAAAAGCAGCAAAGAAAGTCTCGGATCGATGAGGTTCCCGAACCCAGAAGAATTCGTTGTTTGGCTCACAGGAACCTACAAGAGTTCACCGGTCCTATATTTCACAGATCGGGAGTGCCTGAATTTGCTGATCTGCTACCCAAAAACTTTGAGAACAGAATTTTAGAACTTCCCTGTCTCTTCGAAGTTGATGCACTGGCGGAAGGTGGCGGCATGTTCACATGTCTTCAATTGAATTCAACCCTGTACAGGCTTACGATGGATGACGTCTTTGGACTACTTTTCTGAGCTTCTGCAGCCACAACGACCACTATAGTATCAATACGATAACAAAGCAACGCCACCACTTTACATCAGACGCGGCCATTTGAGTCCGCCGTTCTTGAAAAAAAGAGATGCACGCATGGTTTTGGAAGGCATTTGAGCAGTTTTTAGTTCTCTTTTTTCAGCAGTTTAAATAGGAAAGAAACAACTTGGCTGATGACAAGTTTCAGATGAAATGTCAGAAGTGTCGCAGAGAGATACCGGCAGGATCACCATTCCTTGACGTGAACCATGAACCTAAATGTAGCGAGTGTTGTTTGGTACGTTCGAAATTCCTTTAATTTTTTATTCGGACTAGATATTAGGTGAAAGTATAAACTTTATTGTACTGATTATGTTCTAAGGAAATGTGGGTAAATAAGTTGTGGCTAGAAGGTCAACACAAGTCACAGAAGTCTGTCAAACTTTTTGAAAAGTCCAAGAAACATTCATTTGTTTGATATTTTGCATACGTTCATACTCGAACTCAAACAAGCAAATAGTAATCTGAGTCTAACGTTCGAATTAGGCTACCATGTACTGAAAATCTATTGTATTGAGCGAAGATCTAATACTATTACGGTGGGCCTGTTCGTATTTCTGGGTCTGTGTGTAGATGAGCAAGTGTTTCAGTACTGGCAATTTGAAGATACATACATACATTTATTCACTAAATCCCATTGCACATTAAATTTCTCAATTTAAGGAAGATGGCGCCAAACCTGCAGCTCAAACTGCATCGAAACCGGTAAGTGAATATGGGTATGAATCACTATTTTGGCATACAGTCAGGGACAAACGTGGCTGTGGGCAGTCTTCGCTGCTTATGAGCTCCTTCTGCATTCCTTCCCAAACAAAAATCTTTTCCTATCGCACCTGCGATAAGCCCAATGAAAAAGGCATTTTTGTCGTAGGTCAGCCCACAAAGTAGAAGGGAGCAGCAGGTATGTGTGCGCACTATTTCCCATTCCCCTATAACTCACTCGTTTATTTGGAAAAACTTATTTTTCATGTGCCAGCTGCCCTTCGTGCCATTGAGCACGGATTCCCCAATCATTTTAACATTTTAAAAGAATAGAAAATACATATCAGCAAAAGTTTATGTAGAAAAAGGCTCCCCTTTTCCATACGAACCTTTGTCTTCGTCGACCTCTGTGGCTCCTTACGTTTGACAGGAGCTGTTTCACCTTCCTCAACGAACAATGAACGTCCCTTCGTTTGTTTAAAGCATTGTGGTTTTGCAGTAGAGTATTCACAAAATCTCGATCAAAGAACAAAAGTGATACTGGGTTTTTGGACTCTTTGCAGAGTAAAGAAACACTTGAATAATGCTACTTTCATTCAGATGTCCTGTAAAGGTTGTAAGAAGGTGATACCTGCCGGGACGGAATTTTACGACGTCAATAATGCGCCGAAGTGCAAGGATTGTTGCGTTGTTAGTATTTCCTATTTGTGTGGACTTATGAGTGGATGACTGGGCCTTGCATCGGAGAGATGAAAGAGAAATGGGCAGGTGTTGATGCTCTGAAAGTGGAGTACCAGATAGAATACTGAGTAAGACAGATGATTGTAGTAAAGAGAGGAGAACCCAAAGGTCCCTGAGAAAAGGCGGGTGCAATATATACAGGGTGGTCCACATGAAACGTGACGGAAAAAACTACCCACAAGTTTGCACTGATCAGACCAAATAAGAAAACTTTCTGTGTGTTCAAACCGCCAATAAATTCTGCATAAGGGACTACATATCACATTCGGAATGTCCGCCACCAGCTCCAATGCAAGCGTCCAATCTCTTCCTGAAATCTTTGAGGATGCGCGCAGTCATTTCCGGCGAGATTTCGTCCCATGCTCTCTTGGATTCACTGAAGAGGGCGTCACTAGCTTTTTGCTCTAAAATCGACCAGAAGGCAAAATCAAATGGGTTGAGATCGGGCGAGTTTGATGGCCAAACATCCTTAGCCCGAAAGTCCGGAATGCTCGTCTCACACCACTCCAGTGTTTTCTTGGCATTCTGGGCTGGCTCCTAATCTTGTAAGGTCCAATCGGTTTTTTTTTTGCATATTAATTAGCCCAGGGAATGTTAGCACCTTCTAAGATTCGCTCTATATAAATTTCGGCATTGATTTTAACTCCTTTTGGGACAAACACAAGCTTGGTCTTCCCCAAACCAGAAATACTAGGCCACACCGTCACTGACTACGGAGAATGAGTTTTTCAGTTTAACAACACTTGTCTAGTAATGCCCGTTGGTCCTGGGCATTTCGGAGTGGTTCAGTGGTGAATATCTTCTCGTCAGTGAAAAAAACCAATTGAGCTTGTCACCGCGCGCAAGTGCCTTCATCTTTTTGCATTTCGTTAATCTTGAGGCTTTCATTCCATCCGTGAGCCTTTGTCCTATGCGACTTTGCAAGGAAACAATTTGAGATATTCTTTAATCAGTCTCTGCATGGTAGAACGACTGACTTCATGCTCTTTCTCCAGTTTTGTGAAACTTCTTTTCGGATCACGACGAAGTTTGTCTTTAACAGTTTTGCGGAGGGCTGAGGTTCTCTCCGTTCTCCTGGTCTTCCTCTTGAACGATTTTCGATTCCTCCAGGCTCCTTGTAGCCTTTTATGACTCGATGAACTTGCTCGCGATGTAGTTTCAGTGCTTTTGTAATCTCCCTGATTGAGAAGCCGCGCTTGCGCATTCCGCATACTGCAGAACAATCGGTATTTGATACCATTTTGACCTATAGAAATTGAGACTCCGCAACCTGGTAGGGCCTAAAAGATACGAGGAAAACGAATAACAGCACAAAAAGCAAAAAGAAGCTGCAACTGCCCAAAAATGGATTTCTTTTAACCCGTCACACTTCATGTGGACCACCATGTATAAAAGGTTCCATTGGCGAATTAGGCAGATTGTGGAACCCGATAACTTACCGGATTCCTTCGCTTTCGCCCCCTCTGCATCACTAGCCGCTGGTGGTAACGCAGACGGGTGAGGGAAGTTGATGAGTCGCGAAACTGCCCCGCCCTTGCAGTACACGACCGGCGGATGCGGGATAGCATGACGCAGCGTAATGAGATCGTGATGAAGCCCTCGTGGCGCGCTTTTTCAATGAATGTTTCGTCACAGATCATCAGATCGTCACAGATGATGTGGAATATTCGTTCATAGAAAATATTCTTCGCGGTTTTCATTTTTTCCCTACCCCTGTCGGAACCTTTAATACAGAGAGCAAGCATCAAGAAAGAGTGCAGGAAACGAGAATGTGTCTCGCAATACACAAAATGACAAATAAGATCGTTTTTTCAGAAGGATGGCTCCAAACCTGCTCCAGTGGTCTCTTCTAAACCGGTAAGCGAATTGCATACTGCCATCGGTTATAAATTAGTTTCAATCACTCAAAGACAACGGTAGGTTTAACGAGGTCAGTGAGGAACTCCTGGGGTGATTCATCCATATGCAAACTGAGAGTGTAAGAAGATTACACCTGGCGCAGTCCTTGTTAAGAGCCCGCCCCTGAGAATTAGAGCGGGCATCATTTCTCCGCCTTCCTTGACGTGGTCCTCCTCCCAGGGGGAACAGCCGAACAATGACTGAGGTGTGAAGTAATAAATATTAGCAGAGTGGCACTTTACCCACTATGTGTATGGTCATTTCCCGTGTTTTATTTCTTTCTCTCCCATTCAGGCGTATCCTATTTTGTCTCTTTCTTATCAATTACTTGTTTTTAGTCAAAATCTTCCTCCCCCCCCCCCCCCTGAATTTTTTGGCGCTCTCTTTCATGCTGATCCGATCTGTTCGCTCAAAGGACTTTCCACGATAATGGCACCAGCTATTTACCTGCCGAAGCCGATAGACCCCCGGATAAATGTCGAGGCTGTACCCTTTGAGCGGCGCCACGAGGCCTCCTGGCAGCGCTAAGCCTGCAGGAAGCAACTGCGACCCCACCCGGCATTGGACGAAACTTTTTCCATTGTGACGTTTACCTGGGCCTGTTCTTCTGCGATAAGGTAAGTTAAAGAAGAAATTCCGGTAGTTAATGAAATGTTCACTTGGGGAAAAAGATAATATCATAATACCATCCAACGGGAACTGATCCAAAGGCTCTTCTTTCACTCAGTAATCTCGTGCAAGGCCAGATGTTGGAGACCTCATTTTTGACATTTTCGTGGGCTTCTTTCGAATTTTCCTTATCGGTGTATCGTTTATCACCTCTTATTTCATAATTCTGCCCTGAAACCCATTCAAGGCAGTCGCGAAAAGAGCCGTTGATAGATTGAGGGAAGTTAAAAGTAAAAACCATTATTTTATAGCTACCATGTAATAAGTGTGGCGATACGATACCAGCTGGTACACCATATTACGAGGAGGACAATAAACCAAAATGCAAAACCTGCTGCATTGTAAGTCGTTTTTTAGCAATATATTGATCGGATATGTACCCTAATGTCAGGATGCCGCTCGATGGCGAGCGGCGTGCGACACAGTGTATGCGAGCTGTGCGCGTCGCGGTAGTTGGGTCTCAAAACGATTACAACGTAATGCTAGGAGTGCGATACGCAGTTGACTTCTAATCGCTTCGGGACCCAACAATTTAGCTCGTCCGCATTGCTTCGCTTGCGACATTCCGCAGTGCGGCATCCTGACATTAAGGTACACATCCATATTGATCTAACGGCACGTCACACGATAAACAGATTAGTGGTTTATTTTCTTGAGAAAGGTAGGTCTCTGGATAATCGCTCAGACTGCATCCTTGTTGTGACTCAGTTCAGTGCACCGTCACGGTGTTGTGCCTTCTTGAACACAACCGAGCCACGCCCGATCAACCAAATCGCACTTGGTATTAGACGAACAATTTCCAAAGTGGGAGCTGCTTTCTTCATCGAAATGGCTGTTTCAACAGATTATATCTCTTATAGCAACTTTTCTTCTGCACGAGAGCGCCGCGTAGGAATTTGTTCGTCTAAGGCTGGGTGTGATTTGGTTGGGTGGGCATTACTCGGTTGTGTCCGCGCACGCACAGCACCGTGAGGGTGCACCGTGCAGCCCCAACAAAGCTGCAACGTGAGCAGTATGCAAGCTTTTTGACCCAGGAAAGTGAGCCACTAATCTGATTATCGCGTGGTGTGCCTTTAAGTATAAATTACCTTGATTGTCTAATGCACATAATTCCGCAATGTGCTTTCAGAATGATGGTACCAAACCGGAAGCTAAACCCGTAAGCATTTATAATGCTCATAATTCAAAGATATCACGCAAGTAGACACAAAGCGTACACTGCTATCGTAAGGTGTCGTGACCCGCGTAGGTAGTTTAGAGCTCAGAAATTCGAGTCCCATGCTGGCACCCGAAATGGAAAAGTGAGGTATATACATGTGATCAGAAGCTCTATAAGAATTTGCTGTTACTGCTTTAACGCAGGTGCTCGGTGGCAACTTCTCCTGTATTTCATTTGTGGCCGCGACATTGCTCGTGCGTAAAGGCCATGAGGTTGGAGAGTAGTCAGTCAACAGCATCAATCCAACAGCGAGTAAGCAAGAGGCGATAAAATGAGTGATTATCGGATGTGGATGCGCAACAAACCTTGATATGCTCATGAAAGACATGCAGCTCGCTCTTGCTTCACACCTTAGAAGACTTTTCAGTGGAGACCCACCACGAAAGTTGGCTCTAGAGGCTTTTCACTAGAGACCCACCACGAAGATGGCTTGCTGTTGTAGGCAGCCCTTGATGTCGTGTTGTATAGCTAGACTACGCTGATTGAAGGCTCCACATTTTCATCACGCCTTAGTAATCACAAGCCTCCATTTCCTGATGAGTCGCACGATAATGACAGATAGAACAACGCTGGAGTTTTGAGCCAGGGCCTCCAGGTGCTGATGAAAACATAGTGGTTCATCTGAGCTGGGAAGCGAAACGACCCACTTTAACTTCTAATCTGGAGTAGACCTTTTTTTTGTTGTTGTTCATGAGATAATAATGGAGTGGAAGTTGATTTGAGGTCGACGAGTGGTTGCGGAGACAGTACAGAAGCCAGAGACAGAGCATCTTGGAGACTTGTACATACATATATACTCGGCGGGATAATTAGATGCACATCCTGCAAAAGGGGCGCACGTGAACGCTGAAGCTTCCTGCCAGCTCTAGTATTTGAGCACCATTACTTAATGGCATACGGAAAGCAGCGTCCAATGCTGTATTTGTACCCGTATAATACCTCTTCATCGCTGAATAACAATGAGGATTCATGGATTTTGGGTATTGCATAGCAGCAAAAATATGTTGAATTCCGATTTTGAGATGGGTAGTGATTGCAGTGATGCGAGCTCGACGTCTTCGGCAAAAGTTGAAGCTTTGACGCAAGAACATTTTTTTGCACATCAGCGTACGATACGCGCGGACGATTATGCTTGTTTTGCGCACGCATCTTTTACTTCATCTCAATTTAAAAAAAAATCGTGTTGTGCATCAAAATAACCATGGTAGTAGAGAGTATTACCGAACATATACTGATATCACGAGAAACGTGATCAAAAAGGATGTGTCATATTCGAATATCACGTACTGAACGCTAGAAGGAGTAAAACTCATAACCGTTGCTGAGAGCTTAATTCCGAAAATCAAACGTGTGCTCCATGCTCGTTAAGGTATCGCTGTTGATCGTCCACGGTGGAGAAGGGTCTCAGCCACAACCACGCTGTGCTGGAGGGTGTGGCCGAAACTCCCTTTTTTCCAAAAATGAACTTTCGCTCCACTTTTTCTCACTCTTTGATGCATCCCACTTTCTACGGAAGTTGTGAAGTGTCAGTGGCATTGTCAACTACCTGAAACTGATTTTGAACTTGAAAAGTGTACAGTAATAGTGGTCTCGGCAAAAGCACAAAGTTTCTCCTACAATTAAAATGAAACTTAATCAGAAAACTCCGGAGAAATGTCTCAAGTGCAATCGGCCAATTACTAATCGACTTCTACGATCTCGTGGAGGTGCATGGCATCCAAGCTGTTTCAAATGTGAAACCTGCCGAAAACCACTTGAAGGGATTCCGTTCACCGCAGTTCCTAAAGACAAGCCCTACTGTCTGCCATGCTATCAAAAGTAAGTGATTAATGTAGCCACATGTATTCCTTTCGACCCTTCGGAAAACATAGTCAGTCTGTGGCAAAATACGTCGTTCTAGTAAGATTGAATTTAGCGTTCCTTCATTTCGGTGGAAAGTGGGAAATTAGATGAATCTCTGAGAGTTTGGAATTTTTGACGGGGACTTTTCTTGTGCTCAACAAAAATAACTTGAGGAAAAGAAAAATTGAAATGCGTAGGTGGTTGTGTGCGTTGAAGGTTCGACTCAAATAGCTTACACTTCAGTAATTTCTCTCCTCGTTGTTCTGCCTGCAACAAGCCTATCGTACCACTTGAAGGTGAAAAGGAAGCCGTAAGACTTATCGATAAGGGCAAGTCATTCCATCCAGCTTGCTATTATAACAAAAAGGCTCCGCCGTCCAAGGTGAGGTGTCGTCTCGTTTAAGACTGTGGAAAAACTTCAACTTCAAGTGGTGTCACAAAAATAAAGATGCACACACTTGAACTGCAGTTGCTCAAAACCTCTGCTGTTCGCATTTTTATATGGCTGTGCCATTCGCTTTTACGGGGTACGGGAAACGTATAGACAGCTCGACACCATACAACTGAGAAAGAACTTGAACAGCATGAATTTTACGTAAAAATCACATTTTCTTGCGATATTAGTATATGTTCGGTAATACCATACAAATCAGAAAGGAGCTATCATCATGAATTTTGCTCGAATTACAAGCGATCAGACATTTCACAGTGATTTCCTAGAATCTGATATGTAAACAGCCTCTGGCCCATGTACAGTGATGAAGACGGTACCGTAAAGCATACGCATTGGGCTACTGGTGTCCGTCGTGCAGATATTCCATATTCTCGTCATAGTAGTTTTCAGAGAATCGATTGAATTGTCAGACATAGTGCAGGCCTTGAGGTCCGGAGCAGTACAGAATACTCGAGCTGGTTGATTTCCTTGCTGTTTGGTGATCACTCTTCGAGGCTAATCTGCCCTGAGCCCACTGTTGCACTGATCACGATGCAGACGCTGGAATTACGTCCTGGTGGAAGTTCTTATAGGCAGCGATAGGAAAAATTCTGACGAACACTGGGAAGTGTAGTGAATATGAAAATAAAGATCACGATGGTGAAGAAAAACGGAAGAAAATAGCCAAAGACCCGAGAAATGGACCCTTCTCACCACTGATTCTCTGCCCTGACGACCTTTCCGGCAGGAGGCGGCTCTTTTAGACTACATAGTTATCCAGTAGCATGTTGCCAGTATACAGGAGAAAATGTTTGGAAATAGTACGACAGCAACTATCATCTGGAGTGAGCTCCAAGCTAAAATTGTGGAAGCGCGCCGTGATACCTTCAACCATACCACATCTCCTTGCCCACTCCTACCGTAGCCAATCAGGAATCACGTCGCCTGGAGGCGGGGTCCGTAATCCAAAGGTGTCGACTGTCAACTCTTACGCCCTCAATACAGCTCAAAGGCACGCTTTTATTTCGCCATGAATAAGTTTATCAGGCCCATAGTTTCCATGTGAGTTACTTCTTTTGGGAATTTTCCGATAACCACGTTGTCCTAGCCTGTCTTTGAAGTTGTCCGGGTCGGGTCCAAAATGAAGTACACCCGAGAATGTACGTGCTTCTAAATGACATCGTTGAATTAGTTCTGCTGATTGATGTCGAGTGAGACGTCGTCGGATTTATGGAATTCTGATACACCGCCGCAGCCTTTCTCACTTTTCTTATGCTGGTCTACGGTTTCGAGCTAGCGGTACTCCATGCTTCAAAGAATACTCCTACGAAAGCATGGGATGATTAGTAGGACGATCACCTGCAACCCAAGGAGACGTTTTCCCTTTCCTTCTTTGTTAGTGTTCAAGCTAAAGACGAACTTATCAAATAGCGAGTGCAACATACTATAAAATGCTTGTTGGGAATGTTTATCAGTTTCATGATGATACCTTCTTTCTTCGTGATGAGGTGAGACCACGTTCATAGTTTGCGCACCTGGGGCGACGACGGCAAAATCATGTGCCCTCCGTCAACCGCTGCGGTACTCTGGTGACGCGCTCCGTCTGTAGAACGCGGACCCAGCCAATCACAGTATGACGAGCGTGGCGAGAGCCCACGAATTTGAAGTCGTAATACGAATAGTTTGGCTCTGTGTATTCGTGTTCGAATTCGTGGGCTCTCGCCACGATCATGGTATAGTGTGGTCGAGTCGAGCGTTTTACAAACGGAGCGCGTCACCGCAGTGCCGCCGTAGTTGGCGGTGTGCACGTGATTTTGCCGCTGCCAGTGTTAGCGCCGGTGCGCAAAGTATAAACGCGGCTTGAGGCTTTGACAAGCGGTCTATACATTTGCCACACCCTGTACTCCTCCAGAGGGATCGATTTGTTCAATACTAGTACAGCCATGCACAAGTAATACCATGTTTGGGGTCCAATTGACACCTATGGAGGCGGCGTCGTCATTAGTGCTGAAAGAGCGTTGGTGCGTGTCGGACACTACCGTGGACATGCTCTCACATTCCTCGAGCCGCTTCCATACTTTGGAGCACCGGGTCGAATTTTCGCTTTGCGGCGTCGCATTCGTGGCACCATCGGCGCGAGTTGCCGCAGCCGGTTTCGAAGGACTACCACAGTACCTACCCATTCTGCTCAGGACGCAATGGGCTGGCACTGTGGAGGGAGGCCCTTCATAAAGATGATACTCGAATACTTGAAACGGACTAGAAAATCTATCGAAATGAATGGGCATCTTATAAAAAAGTGCTCACCTAAGCATCTCTGAGAGCCATTATGCACACTCAAGCGTATATTTTTACCTAAGCCTTAGTGGATGAAGGAAGGGGTTCCTTCTTCCATTCAGGCACAGATAAAACTGGCGTTCATAGTGGGATGCCCCTAAATGAGAGAGCACCCAAAACATAATTAAACGTTTCAAACACATAACACTTTAAACATTCAAATAATAGGAATACTGTGAACAAAGTAGAAATAGACCCTTGGACACGAAAAAAACTATAGTAGCATAACAAGTGGGAAACAGTGACAATAACACGTTAACGATCCTATTCAATGCACATCTAATCAATTGCACGCGAAGAGAAGAACTCGCATTCGCCGCGGGCGGCCGCATGAAAATTCGACGTAACGCCACACACCCTACCGGCAGTAACGGCGGCAAAATCATGTGCCCACCTCCGACCACGGCGGCACTCTGGCAATGCGCGCTGTTCATAACGCTCGGCCGAACCAGGCTACAGATGCTGATAGTGGCGAGAGCCCAAGCGAATCTGTGGCGAAAGCGCGTGAATCATAGCTGGCACTATGCCAAGATTCAAATCTCGAAACAGAAATGCGCGGGTTCTCGCCACCTCACCAGACTATACTATGGTTCGGTCTGACGCTGTAAACAGAACGCGCCGCCAAAGTGCTGCCGTGGTCGTCGACGTGCATATAAGTTTGCCGCCAGCGCCTGTGCCGGAAAGTATGGAAGCGCCCTTACACCGATAACGCTCGATGCCGCCTGTTAACTGGGAACTACCAGATCCATTCCTAGGTCTACAGTGTGCCTTTCATTGTATTATGAAATTTGCCGTACCTTTAAGGCTACACCAGTCGCTGACAATTACTTGAATAATAGCGCTCATGCAATCGACTCTATGAGCAGCAGGATCTAATCGCTCTCGAAGCACTTTCAGAATAACTGCATGATTACAGGATGAAGGCACTACAACAGCTCATGAGCCTACTCCAAGACCGGTAACTAATCCTTTCCATCTGTACTCTGATTTCAATATGCACGAGAATCGTACACGAAAATTCGGAATATTTTTCTTTTCCTCACATAGCATGTTGCGTTTGTTTACTACGGGCAAAGCATATAAAGTTCCACGAAAAAATCAATATCCGGTGGAGCTACAGTATTTCGAAGTCTTCACAGTTTTCGGGTGCAGTGTGAGAGTGGCCACGGCGCGAGGTCTCTGCGAACATAGCCACCTGCGTGACGACCCAGTGTAGGAGGCATACATATGAAGATCGGACGCTGAACACTGGAACACCTGCGCGCCTGCAAGTGTTGAAAGCTTGTTTGGCGGTAATAAAATTTTTGAACGCAGGAGTTCGTAATGGGAGCATGAGGAACCATGATCCGCTTGTGAGACCGATTTACAGCCTTATTCAACCAAGAGTTTCCGTGCACGATTCCTTCAACTAATTATCCATTTCTATTTCGGTGTAACATGACATTACTCACAATATGCATAATTTTTATGAATACTTGCTTCCCCACGCTATTTAACTTCAAAATACCCTATCAAAATTCCATACTAAAATCGCTATTTGTAGGATGAAGGCACCAAAACCGCACGCAGGCCTAGTTCTGACAAACTTTATTTTACGCCATTGGAGTCACTTATAGATTCCTTCCTGTATAAGTTGAGCAGGATTTCTTTTTTACAATCGATTTTCGAAATTTCTTGAAAAAAAATCAGTTCATCCCTTCAATATATAAGCCACTAACTTCGTGTTTCGGTTTGTATGTCGGTCTGTATGTCTCTCCGTCCGCAAGTGAGCAGTTGTTATATGGCATAATACTGGGAAATCTACCACTCAGTCTACGGGGATACCAATTGATGCTGTTCTATCAATTTAACGCCGCGTTATCGTGGTAATATCACTTTATACTTATATAAACACCCTACCACATACAACTGCAGCCATTCTGTGGTGTGCTGACGTCGTGCTAGGTGTCAGCACACCAGGATGCCATGCAGGTATGGTGGATGGTCGGCTGCGTTTAAGAGCGGAGCGATTAGAGAGTGCGCAACGGCGTAAATGAAAACGATCGTAATACTTTCACCAAGTCCTGGACGGTTCAATAGGCCATCATGACGTGGGCATAGGGTCGAAAAAGGACAATTGATCTATTGTTAAGAAGTGCAGTCACAGAATTCCGATTACTATGATTAATGGGTGACATCAATGGAGGATTTCACCCGAACAAGTGTGAATTCATTGAAAGTGTGCGACGACCTCTCTTTGTTAAACCATATGGCTGCGTTAGTCCTATTGAGATTACCGTATGCGTAGTTCGCAGCTCACCAGTGCTATGTGAGGCGCAAGGTACATCGCGTAGCTAAAACTGGTACGATGTAAAGGCACACCTCGCGATGAATCATAAACGTTATCGCGCCCATCGCCGAAAACAGAGGTTTAGGTTCACCGGACAGAGAAATAGCACAGAGTCCTTAGAAACGAAATCGAACCAAATGAGGTCCCCTATATGCATTCCTCGTACCAGTACTACAACCTAAAGAACGAGCCTCCGCTCAATGCTATTACACCTGATTCCACGAAATCAACTGAATTGTTCTCCTGACATTGCTTTCATAATTGGAAATTACATCGTATCTTGCCTTGTCGCAGTGACCCGCCAGCTTCTTCCGCCACGCGAACAGCGCACAAGGAACTGTTATGTCCAATGCTATCTGGGATCATAGGGTAGGCGTGGTCGTAGCGAGTTCGTGCGGACTAACGCCGTAGCCCGACAACCTGGACAATTACCCGAGCATTTCTACACCCCAAGAAGGCGAGTAGTTAATTTAGCCATATTTTTAGAATAAGATCCGCAAAGCATTCTGGAAAAAAACGCCAATTTGTATATCGGCATCCTCGCATAATTGTGTAAACCTCTCCCAAGAGCCACAATAATTGTAACGAAAATAGATCACGTGGCTCATCATAGATAGGATTGACCAAGAACGAGTGCCTCATCCTTCATAAGAACGCTAGTCAGACGCCTTCCACCGAAGTGATTATTGAGTCGATCTTCACTAAACATTGAACACTTTTAATCCCTCTATTATATTAGGTTGATTCATAATAAATCGGACAAATGGTAGTGATGATTTCTAGAGATCATAACTCAGCAACGAGTTAACGAAAATGGACGCGCGAGGTACCGTTAGAATGAGTATGAAAAGCTCTTCAAAGCACCGCAAAATAATCACTTCCAAGTAGTTTCATTCCGCCACCATGCCGCACGATTTCAAGCCGTCCATAGACCACATCCGTAACATCATACTATTTATACCGCTACATCCCGCGGACAGGAACCCGCGGACATCGGTAGACGTCTGAAAGAAGTTCACAAGGAGCATGCCCCCGCCAGAAGTGCAGTGTACTTGTGGCATTCGAAGTTTGCGTCAGGCGACTATTCCAGCACACGGCGTAGAGTACTGGGAGCTGTTCGATGAAGGTACAACAGTATCCGCCGACGTCTACGTTCGTCAATTACGAGAATTGAAGGCAAATGTCCAAAGTTCGCTACGGCGGCGGTCACATGTGTACTTCCAGCACGACAACGCGAGACCGCACATTGCAAGATCGACCAAGGCCGAGCTGCTGTCTGTCGTACAGTTGGACCGTGCTTCCACACCCACCACCTTCAGATTTCCACCTTTTCTCCCACAGCCAACCCCACCTGGACGGCCAAGACTTCAAAACTCGCGACGACGTCAACACGACACTCGGCAACTTCTTAGAGCTCCAGCCTCCCGCCTCCTAGAGCAAGGGCATCCATGATCTGCTTAACCCGTGGCAGAAGGTCATCGATAAAGATGGAGCATATTTCAAGTAAATCCCAGTTGTCGTTAAAAAGTTGTACGACAATGATTAAAATTTGTCAATTTGTCCGATTTATTATGAATCAACCTAATATAACCACTAACAATGTGTGTCGATTTGTTTGTTGGTCTGTGTGCCTGTCCGTCCGCAAGTGAGTGGTTCTAATAGGGGATGATAGTGGAAAATCGACCGCTCAGTGAACTAATTGGGATAGTGTGGCATACTAATTGGTGCTGGGCTATCAAACTGAGGCTGCATTATCGTCGTAACAGCACCTCCTATTCATATAAATACCAGCCTGAGTATACTCGCTGTGTCAGTACAGTAGGATAGTGTGCAGATTTGATGGATGTCGAGAGAAACTGTGCGGTTCGAACCAGGTCAATTAGGCATGTAGTGGGTAAATGAGTACATTGGAGTGATTGCGATCTTTGGCAAGCCATGATCAGCTCAGTTACTCTAAGTACATCAGACTTCGAGCAGAATATTGGAATTAGATAATGAATTAAATCATTAATGGACAGTCGCGCCGCTCAAATCCCTATGGCTAATGCAAAGCACCAATGGATAAATGTACTCGCATAGATATAAATCCAATAATGTAAAACGCTGACTTCACCGAGGATAGCGTGCTACCCTATTGAATTCACATATCGTCAAGTAATTCCTGTTAACGCTATGCGTATACCGCCATTCGACAGTGCCGTGTGACGCCGGAGGTACTTTGCGCAGCTACTATAAATGGTCTAGGATAAACTGTGCCGCATATTAGCACAAAGAAAGAACTGTATGCCTGCATGAGCGTGCACCAGCAGAACGTAAAAGCATCATGACAGGTAATTAGGAGAATCAAGGGTGGAAAGCCATGTTCTCTGTAAATGATCAAGAGATTTTCAATGGAATGTTTTGTGGTGAGACAGGAATTGAATTGAAGATGAGAGGCGCTCTCAAGGGCGTTCTATTCTTAAAGGTGCCGGCGGCAAAGCAAGGCTCCGTCACCTGCATGTCTCCTCCCGTGAAGCCCTGCCCGGCTGCTGTGGATGCAGCCACGCATCCGCCGACCCCACCTCATAGTATGAAGGCCACCCTAGCCTATTTGTCATGGCTTTGCCACGGTGCATCATACTGCGCTATGCGCTATGCTGCAACCGGTTGAGGTTGACGCTCGGCTTGGTAGTTCCTCTAGACGCTCTAGTGATAGGAGGGTACGAGGAAGGAGGGCTAACTCTAGCCTGTGTTTCCTGTGGCGTCTTTTGCGTCTCTTTTGTCTTGATCTCATCTTCATTTCGATCACGGATCTTCAAAATAATCGCGAGAATCCAGATTCAAGTGCCTCGCGTGGTTTCTATTACAATCGCCAATCCAGACATTCACGTTCATTATTGAACGCGAAAACTCACGCAAAACTATCGCGATGAGCTTTCAATCTCAGGCTCACTGTAGCCGTAGAGTTCTCCGACGGCAATTGAGCCAAACCCTTTGCAGGCTAATTTTTTATCTGCAAAAATAATCACTCTGATTTTTGTTCTGTCATATACATATTTAGGAACAGTGCGCTCTATGCCATCTAGTCGTATTATAGTGAACCAAGAAGTGAGGAATAGTAATGTCTACTATAATGATCATGTAATTACAGGACATTGGCACACAGACAGCAACAGAGCCTACACCATACGTAAGGATCAATATCTATTGCCTTTCCTATATACTGATCACTGATCATTCCATTGTCGTTTAAGCACAATTTAGTCGTCAGCGTCATAAGTTTGTGGCATATTGTATAAAAATGAATCATATATATTATACATACGTAAATCTGATGACTTTTTGATTGCAGGACAAAGGCACTTTGACTGCTGCTGAGCCGACACCGATTGTAAGTTTGAGGATGATCAGAATCTCACATTTCATTATTCATTCTCTCCTGTTGTGATGCGCGTACAACTGAGTCCCTGCAAAACCTAAAAGTGAGTCTTAGTCGGGTTCCTCTCAGCTTTCTTCTTACAGGACAAGGGCACATTGACGGCAGCTGAACCAACTCCAATTGTGAGGAAATTTTCATTGGATTCCATAATTGCTTACTATTTTCATACTGTTATTGGAGCACATTTGATCAGCCAGTAAACCGTAACTAGCTTTTCTTTGAAATTGTATAACCTACTGCTTACAGGACAGAGGCACGCTGACGGCAGCAGAACCGACACCGATTGTAAGCTAATTTTTCCTTTTTCGATTGTGAGCTAAATGTAGCATCGGATAACTCTTCATCACGTTCTTTTGTGAAATACATTCTCCTCACAGGACAGAGGCACATTGACGGCGGCTGAACCAACACCAATCGTGAGGACGACTTTTTACTTGAATATCCTTAATTGCTTACTTTTTTCCCATTAGGCTGGTGCATAGGTATTGCAACACTTGTAGTTACAAAGATTTTTGTGGTTCCAGTGCTCTCGAACTTCAACAAGTATTGATCGCCATAGTGTGTAAGAGCGTGCTCCTATGACTATCTTAAATTCTATTTGTATGAGGGAAGAATGGGCTCAAATTTAAAACCCCATCTTCAGACCTATAATTGAATACAAATGCCTCCAGGATCTCTATGTTGAGGAAACAGATATTGATCTGGTCAATGTGGGTGAGAGAGGGGATGGAGATGCAATATGGTGTGAGCTAAAATCAAATTTCCCCCCCCCCCCCCCCCCCCCCACTAGAGTGAGTCTTCATTGCTACTAGATGCTTCAGAGATAAGTCATGGTAGGTCTTTTGCGTGCTAAATAGGTGTGTTGTGCACTGGTGCGCAGTACACGAATCCTGCATTACATATACGGCGTCTTCCCCCCCCCCCCCCCGAACCCACATTGCCCCCAGATAACCGACAAACTAGAAGCGGCCACAGCCTCTAGAAACGATCAGCAATTCGATTGCCTTCCCAACTCTGGCTAGTTAACCATGGAAGCGGTTATTGAAGGTGTAGTGTAAAATGTCCACGTAAGACAATAGTTGTATTTCAAGTTGGAGCTATTGGATTTCCTCAGAAGTGCCACCAATGGAGATGTAGCAACTGGCGCTGATAAGGAATCCCTAAGAGGAGCCATCAACTCAAAAGCTACGGTTTCGGCCGCGAGGGGCGTGCCCCCGAGCTGTGACAGAGGCGGCCTTTTCCGCTCGAGCCGCCTTACTGTGCTCGGTCCGCCTCCTCGCCACTGATTGGCTGGGGTGGGAATACACGGTATTGCGGCCCGCTTTCTCAGTTTTGGCTTGAAGCGCACTTCAGAAAAAGGATGCTTCCCCATTTCCGAACATCCCTTCGTGTTTAGGACATGGCAACACGTCAATGGGGAACTCGTCCGGACTACCCGCCTCTCCACGGGAAGGCTCCATGTCGGGAATCTACGGTGGGGAAGGGTCCTATTTCTCAGGTCTTTGACAATTTCCATCCATTTTTTTTCTTCAGTGTCCTGTAACTGGGCATCTCCACTTTCATATTCACTACTTCTTTCACCTTTCTGACGAATTTCCCCAAACACTGCCTTTAACCTGTGATGTTCCAGCAAATACTTAATCGGAGCCTTGAGCGTGGCATAAAAAGCAGGTACTTTGATGCACTCGAATTGTACATCCAGGGGTCTCTTGAATTGTAGCTTCTGTACATGTGGGGTAGATTGCAGGTAAGCGGGAGAAGATTATGATATTATCGTGCCTTTACACACATATATGTCAGGGCTTCGAACTAGCAAGTTGTTTAAACAATCCCACGTGTTGCTGTACTTATGCAATAGCCTAATACAGGCAAACATTCCCACACAGCCACAGCCCACACACGAACATTCGTAACTGTGATGACCTCCTTCTTACAGGACAGGGGAACGCGGACAGCAGCTGAGCCGACTCCCATTGTAAGCTCCTCAGATGACTCTTCTTCTTCATCATATTTAACAAGACTTTCGATTTGCAGGATAGAGGCACGCTGACGGCAGCTGAACCGACCCCGATTGTAAGCTTATTTAATGACTTTTTGATCCTTAACGGATAATCTTCCACGGTTAGTTCTTCCTCACACGTTTTTGTGAGCGATCTCTTTATAGGACAGAGGAACGCGGACAGCAGCTGAGCCGACTCCGATTGTAAGTTTATTTGATGACTTCTCTTCTTTATATTTACCAAGATTTTCGACTTGCAGGACAGAGGCACGCTCACTGCAGCTGAACCGACTCCGTTTGTAAGCTTTTTTTAATGAATCTTCGACTCTTAAAGGCACACCTCGCGAAAAATTGTGAGATCTATCGCGCGTGTTACAGGATGTAGAGCCCCGGTTCACCCACTAGTAAAGAAAATTGAATCAAAACCCTTCACAATTACCAAAAACAAAGCTCCCTGTCATCGGTCCTCGTACGAGTATGGGAGATTAGAAATGAGTTTTTGCTCGATGGTATCGCTCAGAATGCTACGATTTCACCTGTTCTTCCCTCTATTGAAGCCACCTCCGCCATTGATATCGCTGCCTTATCTTGCCTTATCGCAAGTTTTCTTCTCGTCTAAGCCGGGTGTGATTCGGCTCAGATCGACCAGGCCGTGCGCCGCGGAGGTGAGCCGTGGCGCCGCAAAAGGGGTGCAATTTTCACGATCATCCAAGGGTCTACCTGCGCTGAGAAGGTAAGGACCACATTGATTATCGCGTGGTGTGCCTTTAACGAATTTCTTCCACGGATAGCTCTTCCTCACACGTTTTTGTGAGCGATCTCTTTAGGACAGAGGCACGTGGACAGCAGCTGAGCCGACTCCGCTCGTAAGCTGAATCTTTATTACCATCTACGTATGATGACTTTTCTCACACATTTTTGTTAGATACATTCTTTTTACAGGACAGAGGCACGTGGACAGCAGCTGAACCGACTCCGATTGTAAGCTAATTTGATGACTTTTCTTCTTTGTATTTGACAACACTTCCGACTTGCAGGACAGAGGCACGCTGACTGCAGCTGAGCCGACTCCGATTGTAAGCTTATTTAATGACTCTTCGACTTCTAAGGAATAACACTTCAACGGATAGCTCTTCCTCAACGTTTTTGTGAGCGATTTCTTTATAGGACAGAGGCACGTGGACAGCAGCTGAGCCAACGCCGATTGTAAGTGCATTTGATGACTCTTTTTCTTGATACTAGTCGGATTGCTCAAATACCTCTACAGCCTGGTTTCGTAGTGCTCCTTCAGCATTTCGTTTTTCTATGAATGTGCTTTACACAGTCTCTACTCACAGGGTGTCAGTGGTTCTTGCACACGGAGCAGCAGGGGAAGTGCGCATACCATCCACAAAGACCTCCACTCCGATAGGCAGCTAAAGTGAACACATTATGGTCATGCTTGCGATCGAAGATACACCTATTGAAACATCCTTACATAATTGTGAACAACTATTTTATCGACCCGTTATGGCCATACATCTGATCGAAGATCACCTATTGAAACATCCTTACATAATTGTGAACAACTATTTTATCGACCCGTTATGGCCATACATCTGATCGAAGATGCATTCAGCGAAACATCTTTACATTATCTTGGGCAAATATTTTATCAGTTAGGTAGTCAACAAGCATCTTCACATTTTCCTGGCATTCTCATAAAGCTACTTCACGCTCTCCTCTAGAAGTTGGAACGATACAAGCTTTCCCAGACAGTATAAGGAAACGGAAGATTGCCTGAAGCGAAAGAAATGGGATAGAAAGTGGCAGTCATGTCTGAACTTTTCCGAAATGGCATGTTCCACAGCCGGCATAACTCTGCGATGGGGTTTGATCATATCCGATTATTGCGTCTCATAAGCTCCTCCACTCTGATGCTCCTCTCTTTCCGTGTCGGTCGATATATGAGGCGTGACGATCAGTTTTGATGATGCTCCCTTGCGGAAATATGCCGGCTGTGGATCATGTGCGCTTCAGAAGAGTTCAGTCATGGCTCCCGCTCTTAAAACTTTCAGCCATGAATCCCATTTCATGTCCCAGTGTTTTCGCATTGAACAATCTTCTGTTTCCTTCCCCGGTCTAATGCAGAAAGCTGTTATCGGTGCGGCTTTTAGAGAGCAGCGTGAAGTTGCTCTACGAGAATGACGGGAGAATGAGAAGATGTATAGTTGGATACCTTACTGATGAAGTATGTGCCCTCAGTAATGTAAAGATGTTTTACTTAATGTGTCTTCGATCACACGTATAGTAGCCCGAATGTGCTCTCTATCGCTGACTATCGAACTGGAGGTTTTTGTGGATGGTATGTACACTTCCCATGCTGCTCACTGCACAGTAACCACCGACGCCCTTTATGTAAAGAGTGTGTAAAACACATTAATATATAAAAAATAAAATTTTAAAGGAGCACTGCAAATCGTTCACCCCGTTCCTCTCAGAAGCAGCTGTACGTATGCGATAATTAGAGGTTCACACTTATCCACACATCCATTGGTGCCACCCGTTAGTCACAGGAATCGAAGAGAGCACCACCCCTTTCCAATGATTTTCTGCTTTGACCCTCTACTCCCACTCTGTGTTCGGTTTGGTTCAAATGGCTCCGACAACCCAACCTGCATGCCATCCCACTGTGCTGAAGCCTAGTGCGACGTCAGCAAACCACAGAATGACGGAACACTGAGAGTACGAAATGGCTGTTTATATAAGTCGGAGGCGCTATCTTAATGACACTTCGACACCCATCAGTTTCTCCCTACTTAGGGCTGTTGCTTCGCTCTATCACTTCGTAATCACAATCACTCACTTGCGAACAGACAGACACACAGATCGACAGTCAAACTGACACAAAAGTAAGTGGTTCACATAACAGAGAAATTTGTTAAGACCTTCGACTTGCAGGATCGAGGCACGTTGACAGCAGCTGAACCAACTCCGATTGTAAGCTTATTTGATGACTCTTTGACTCTCAACGAATAACTTTTTAACGGATAACTCTTCCTCACACGGTTTTGTGAGAGATATCTTTATAGGACAGAGGCACGCGGACAGCAGCTGAGCCGACTCCGATTGTAAGCTTATTTAATGACTCTTTCCTCTCCATATTTAACAACATCTCCCACTTGCAGGACAGAGGCACTTTGACCGCAGCTGAACCAACACCGATTGTGAGCCCATTTGATGAGACTTGATTTTCTGAGAAATAACTCTCAAACGGATGACCCTTTCTCACACGTTTTTGCGATAGACCTTGTGTTTATAGGACAGAGGAACGTGGACTGCAGCTGAGCCGACTCCGCTCGTAAGCTTCATCTTCAATATTAGGTTGTAGGGAAAGTTCTTTCGTTTTTTAAAAACGTGCTTTTTCCCTCCGTACTGCTCCCCAGCAATTTCTTCTGTACATACAGGGGGTGCCAAAAAAAAAAGTAATTTTGCCCACGGCTCACATCTGCCAATTTTACAAAACGTAGGGAAACGAAAGAGATAAAGGTATTGGGGCAAAACATTCCCAAAATGTTCCTCTAGAAGTAGGAACAAGCTGTGGCTCCTCACGTTCATGTTCATAAAAATATGGAGGTTTCATTCGGCGCAGTCGGGCTTCGGAGTACCTACATTTAAAAATTCGCTAAAAACAGTGGAGCCAAGCTCCGTGGTAGGTCTTTTGTGGGGAGCTTCCTGAGGGTTGGCCCTTCGGTTCTTGGAAATCACAGAGCCCCTGCTGCTTGGACAAGGCTGCTATGATCCAAAGTATCGTTTTCATGCCTCAAATCCGCCTCCGGAGGGGTTTCAGTGGTAGGGGAACGTTTTGGCTCTTGGAAACGAAGGGCGCTGGGAACCCGGGAAAAACGCAATGTTAAAGAACACCATCCGGTATGAATCCCCTTAGGTACCCACATTGAACGGACGTCAGCAAGGTTGTGAAAGAGGGCGAAGAAAATTCGGATTTTGCCCAGTTGAGGTGATACATCTTGTTCAATCTTTCCTTGCTCCCGTTCCTGCTCGTGCAGGAGGCTGCCACGGAGTATAGTGATAGAGTTAGGTCTGCTCTTGTTTCTGGGGATGAGAATACCTCAATAGAATTTACTGTAGTTTGGCTAAATGGGGTCGAAAGTGGAGGAGACAAAATTACTTTTTTTTTTGGCACCCCCTGTATACATGTAGTACTAGTCCACACGCATCTATAGGTATTATTGCCTTTCATCTTCCGGTTAACAAAATAAACATATCAAAGGTCAATGTCATCTTCATTATCAAAAATTTTTCTTTGAATGGCGTTGGACAGGGAAAGGAAGAGGTGATAATCCGATGGAGCAAGATTAGGGCTATAAGGTGGATAGGCCAGCACTTCCCATTCAGGCTCGAGAATTTTTTGGCGGGTGACTTTTTAATATGTGGGAAGACTCATCAAAAAATTGACTCGCCAAAAAATTCTCGAGCTTGAATGGGAAGTGCTGGCTCATCCACCTTATAGCCCTGACCTTGTTCCATCGGTCTGTCATCTTTTCCTTTCCTATCTAACGCCATTCGAAGAAAAATTTTCGTTAATGAAGATGACATTGACCTTTGATATGTTTATTTTGCCGAAAAGGTTAACCGGGCGATGAAAGACAATAATACCTATAGATGCGTATGGACCTGTACTACATGTATAAGTACAGAAAAATTTGCTGGAAAGCAGTTTGGAGGGAAAAAAGCACGTTTTCAAAAAACGAAAGAATTTGCTCTACAACCTGATACAATCTAGCATCTGATGGCTCTTATTGCACGCTTTTTTGAGAGATGATGTGATTATAGGACAGAGGAACGTGGACAGCGGCTGAGCCAACTCCGATTGTAAGCTCATTTGATATCTTTTCTTCTTTATATTTGACGAGGCTTTCGACTTGCAGGACAGAGGCACCCTGACTGCAGCTGAACCGACTCCGATTGTAAGCTTATTTGATGACTCTTCCTCTCAACGAGTAACTCTTCAACGGATAACTCCTCACACGTTTTTGTGAGAGATCTCTTTATAGGACAGAGGCACGCGGACAGCAGCTGAGCCGACACCAATTGTAAGCCTATTCAGTGACTCTTTCTTCTCTATATTTAACAACACCTCCCACTTGCAGGACCGAGGCACGTTAACCGCAGCTGAACCTACCCCAATTGTGAGCTCATCCAAAGACTCTCAGTTTCCTATCAAATCACTCTTCAATGTTAAAGACTTTCTGTTTATAGGATAGAGGCACATGGACCGCAGCTGAGCCGACTCCACTCGTAAGCTTTATCCTTACTACAATCTAATATCTGACAACTCTTCCTCGACCCTATCCTGAAAGACCCTGTGTTTATAGGATAGAGGCACATGGACCGCAGCTGAGCCGACTCCACTCGTAAGCTTTATCTTTACTACAATCTAATATCTGACAACTCTTCCTCGACCATATCCTGAAAGACCCTGTGTTTATAGGATAGAGGCACATGGACCGCAGCTGAGCCGACTCCACTCGTAAGCTTTATCTTTACTACAATCTAATATCTGACAACTCCTCCTCGACCATATCCTGAAAGACCCTGTGTTTATAGGATAGAGGCACATGGACCGCAGCTGAGCCAACTCCGATTGTAAGCTCTTTATAAGATTCTTTTTCCTCTATATTCAAGGCATCGGGAGGGATAAGGAGATAGTGTGAACTGGGAGTACATGTTTTCTGGAAGCAATTCTTCCACTCTAAAAAAGGTGATGTGTAGCGGAACTTTCATTGAAAAGCGTGGTTCGGGTCTTATTTTGATCCCCCAGCACAACGTGTCGTTCTGCAATTCATGAGCCAGGCGAGTTATCGGCGAAGGCGGCCGCTGTTTTAACCTCTCCGTTCGTCTGCAGTTTAGCGCTGGCTAGTGAAGCAGAGGAGTGAGAAAGAGAGCAATAATTCACGGGTTTCTATTCTTGGTGTTTCCCCGTTTTACTTCGTCCTTTCTCTGTTGTTTCACTTCTTGGCACCCCTACTTTCATATTCCACAATCTTCTTGTAGGATAGAGGCACGCTGACGGCGGCTGAACCGACTCCGATTGTAAGCTCATTCGATAAGTCTTGGTTTTCTAATAAATCACTTTTGAACGGATAACCCTTTCTTACACGCTTTTGTGACACACCTTGTGTTTATAGGACAGAGGCACCCGGACCGCAGCTGAGCCAACTCCGATTGTGAGTCGTTCAATGACTTTTTTTCGTCTATATTTAACAACACCTCCTACTTGCAGGATAGAGGCACGTTGACCGCTGCTGAACCTACTCCAATTGTGAGCCGTTTGATGAGTCTTGGTTACCCAACAAATTACTCTTCGATGTTAGAGACCTTCTGTCTATATTTAACAAAACTTTCCATTTGCAGGACAGAGGCACGCTGACAGCAGCTGAACCTACTCCGATTGTAAGCCCATTCGATAACTTTTTTCCTCTGTATTTAACAACACCTCCCATTTGCAGGACAAAGGCACACTGACGGCAGCTGAACCGACTCCGATTGTAAGGCCATTTAATGAGTCTTGGTTACCTAACAAATCCCTTTTGAAGACAGCATTAGGGGTAATGTGGTAATGGAGAAATCCCTACAGGAAGTCACTCACATGGTAGTCCTGGGCCTAAGAAGGCTATCTGTAGCGAAATCCCGGTGAAAAAGCGCACCTCCCCCCCCCCCCCCCCCGAGCTGTAGAAACGCCGCAAGAAGCCGCAACCGCGCAACTGTCCCGCCCCTTGAATAAAACGATCCCGCCTCCCGATGACGTAATTCCCGATTGACTGGGGTGGTAGCGGCCAAGGAGATGTGGCAAGATCGAAGGTTTTGCGGCGCGCTTTCGCAGTTTTAGCTTGAAACTCACTCAAAAAAAAGATGTTGTCGTAACATTCCCTTGTGTTTACTTGGCAACATGCCATTGGAAAACTAGATCAGACTACTCTCTTCTTGACGGACAGGTCGTCCGCGTCGAGAATCAACAGTGGAAAGGGGTTCCTATTCCTCGGGTTTTTGGCCATTCCCATCCGTTGTTTCTCCACTGTCCTTTACTAGGCATCTCGACTTTCACATTCACCACTTCTTTTACTTTTCGTCCGACTTTCCCCTAATGCTGCCTTCGAACGGATGACCCTTCCTCACACGCTTTTGTGACACACCTTGTGTTTATAGGACAGAGGCACGCGGACCGCAGCTGAGCCGACTCCGATGGTAAGCTCATTCGATGATTTTTTCTGTATATTCAACGGGACCTTCCACTTGCAGGACAGAGGCACACGGACGGCAGGTGAACCGACTCCAGTTGTAAGTTATGCTGTTGCCATCATCAATGCTTGATACTCTTTCATTGTGGTGAAAGGCTTTTGCTTTCAGGACAGGGGCACATGGACGGCAGCTGAGCCAACACCTCTTGTAAGCTGAATTGTCCTGGATGTATTCTCTTTCTGTCTGATAGTAATGAGAAAAGAAGTTCAGCCTTGAGAGAATCGGGAGAATCAAAATATTGTGCTTGCAGGATAGGGGAACGTGGACAGGAGCTGAGCCGACACCTAGACCAGTAAGGCTGAATTTTCATGGAATTTTTTCCTGTATTTTGCTCACATTATAATTGGGAGTTGTGATAGAGAGGGATTTTCAAGGTCCTTTCTGGGAATAGGCTCCAATTCAAGGCACGAGCTAACCCGTGACCACCTAGGCTTACTTCTAAGCCTTGAAAGTGAAGACCTGTTGTATGTAACTACATCTTTGAGTGCAACAGAGTTAGCGCACATGGCATACAAGGCGCAGAACCCGTTCGATGGAAAACTACAGATTCAACAAGAACCTTTTCATACGACATGAAGGAGTAGTAGACGGCGGGCTGGCGTTAGGTGCTGATAGATGATGCTAATATCACACGACCAGAAGCAAAGCCTCAACACTCTTTAGTGTTGGCTGAAGGGTACCAGATTTGTATAGCACGGGATGATCTTCACTGTAAAACGTTTAGCCTTGCTCACTTTCTCCATGCCCTTTTGTTCACACGTATCTGAGCTTTCTAAAGGTTGCGGGGTTGTGGCGGAAACATTGCCAAGCTTCTCGTTGCACTGGTTATTCAAGAAAACAGGCTCCAATTTTTAAGATGTCGCTCGTTCGTCTGGGATCTGGTTCATCTTGAGTCGGCCTCTCTTTCAGAGGCTTTTTGACAGCCCTAGCCCGATGAGTGCTTAAAGGAATCGTCCACGGAAAATGAGTTTTTGTGTCACCCAGGTATTTATGTTGTATTTGCCTACTGTTGGCCTCATGCAAAATTTCACGCGAAAAAATGTGAATCTGGCTGAGATACAGCACCACAAAGTGCGGTCCCAGTGGGCGGGGCCTCCGTGTAAAAGCCTCGTACCGCGTCCGCCGTGGTCGGGGATGCATTGTAGGAACAGTAGATTACGTAAACAGTCCTACTCTCCGTTCCCAACGGCAGCGGAAGACGGGGCGAGGCTTTTACACGGAGGCCCCGCCCACTGGGACCGCACTTTGTGGTGTTGTATCTCAGCCAGATTCACATATTTTCGCGTAAAATTTTGCATGAGGCCAACATCAGGCAAATACAACATAAACATATGGTAACAAAAAAACTCATTTTCCGTGGACGATTCCTTTAAGTCAGAACACGTTTGGGGCTAGAGGCTAGTCGTCGAGTAGAACTAGATGACGCGACACACTAATGGCGCTGCTCCAAAGTTTCGCTTTCTCAGTCTAACTTGTCACATTGAATTGGTCCAATACACACCGTCAACAGTTCCGCCCTTAAAGGCACATTCCAGGATTATCAGGACCTCACATCTCTTGCCGTGGATGGATAGTTCGACCCAAGCCACGTAGGCTGTACCTTTAGTGAGGCGTGGTTGTCAGTTCGTGGAGCGTGCAGAGCCAAAGAATCTAGCGCAACAGCTCGGACCCGCCCACCCCAGCCGGGGGTCTGCCTATAGTCTTCGACTCTCATCTTTGACATGGGTAGACCAGCTACTTGCCAAGATCTTGAAATTGGCAGTAAACCAATCGCCTCGAGAAGTAAACCCACTACAGTGACCTGACCCCACACTAGGCACCGGAACATTTGCAGCACACCCCCGGCTGGGGTGGGCGGGGCCGAGCCGTTGCGCTCGATTCTTTGGCTCTGCACGCTCCAGGAATTGAATCCACGCCTCGGTAAAGGTGCAGCCTACGTGGCTTGGTCCAACTATCCATCCACAGCAGGAGATGTGATATCCCAATAATAATGGAATGTGCCTTTAAGTATTTACCACTCATCTATAAAACGCCCTCCTCTCCCTCTCTCATCTTTTGGAACTGTAGTAGTGTTTTTCCATGTTCTTTTATGTACTAGTTATTCAAAAACTAGTAGCATCCACAATTTCTGTGTTCTATGTCATAAGATCGTTGGTTTGCAGGATGAAGGTACCACAACCGCGAGAGAGGGTACGCCCAAGCGTGTAAGTCTCTTATAACTGGTTTTGGTTCTTTTGCGTAATTTATTTGCACCGGAATCCATTCACATGTGCCACGTTCAAATTGGTTTTCATGTTTCGATATTGTCTAGTTTTCTTGAGCAGGGAAAGAGGAATTGTACAAATGGGTAAATCGGATTCTTCGATTAAGCAAACCACTTAATTATCGTCTTCTGACGATTTCAGTCTACAATCTACAATACTATAATAAAATATTCGAGGATAGCATTATCCTTTCGGTCATTGAACAGAGATAGTTGATATGGTGAAGTAACAGGCAATGATTTAGCCTCTATCTGCTGTTGCAAAGCTGTTTTTCTACATATTTGCAGCATAATCTGGAAGCTGTCATGCTACACCGAGTAGGTGATTTCATGAGGCATGAGCGCTTATAACCATAATGCCATAATTCGGGTACCTTAATGCTCATGAAGGTATGGCTAAAGAAGCTGGCGTGGAATTGTGCACATTTTGCGTCATTGTTTCCATCCGAGGCATATCCAAAACAGGGTTACATCTTGGAGCAGATGCATCATCGCTCTTCTAAATGTGTGATATACAAGGGAACTGCGAGAAAAGAGCGTTCACAGGCACTCGATTTTGTATGGCAATCCAGCTAATACTTACAGGCAGGTATAGGGCGAAATTCAGACGAACAGTGACAAATGTAGTTAGTATGAAAGCCGAGGTGCTAAGTGATACGATGGTGGAGAAAAAATGGAAGAAAATGACCAAAACCTGAAAACTAGGATCTCCACGAGGATGACTTTCAGTCAAAAAGCGGGTAGCCCGGATCCTTTGGCATGTTGCCAAGTAAACACAAGGGAGTGTTTGCAAATACGACATCTATTTTCTGGAGTCAGCTTCAAGCTGAAATAGCTAAAGCGCACCGCAGTGCCTTCGATCCTGTCCTTGGCCACTCTCATCGCAGCCAGTCAAGGACCACGTCGCCTGGAGGCGAGATCTGTCATCCAAAAATGGCAGCTCTTGACCGTTACGCCGCCACTACAGCTCGAGGGCGCGCTCTTCGAAGAGGATTTCGCCATAAATAAGCCTCTTGAACCCATAGTTCCATAAGAATGACTTTTTTTAGGAATTTTGCAATTAGCTGTCTTCGAAGGCACCGAGAGGGTTAGGGAAAAGGGAAACGAACAGAAATGTTGGTCTGAAACGAATATTGAAGGTGTCGCGCCAGCACGGGCGCTTGTGCCCCGCAATCCCCGCAATACAAACCTCACAGGGCTGTAATCGGGGTAGTCCGCCGTGAGGGTGCCTACGGGGTCTTACGCCGCGCTTGCTTATGCTCTACCTACGCGGGTCGCCTGGAGGCTCTAGCTGCCCCTACGACGAAGTATACATGAAACGCTGGTCTTCTTGATGAGGACTTTCCCTCATTTGCGTCGAGGCACATCCTACGCTCATAACCACATGAAGTGTGGAATTGCGCTCTGCCTACGATATGTGAATCAATACGGCGACCGTAGCAAATGACTGTCAAGTAATCCTGCATGGGAACCTTGTGTTGGAATAACACCAGTTTGAATCACTAAATATTCATGTACCACATGAAGAGAGCAATGGCAGTAATGCAGATCAATGGCAATAATGCAATAAAGAGGCAAGTATGAAATAAACACATCAACGAATCCTAAGGACTCACAGGCCGAACCAGGCGCTTACAACCCTTGTGGGGTGTGGCAGAAACCCGTTCCCCCGGCCGCATCCCCATATGTGGGATCCTCGATAGCGTCGACTACGTTGAACGTTGACACCAGCACAGATTGGAATATAGACGACGGCGGGAGTGGTTGGCGAAGGCGACGAGTGTTGACCACTGGATCCGAGCACACGCAACAAGAGGCTGACGAACTACAACGCCTCGTAAAGGCGTTTTCTCGCCATTACGTCCGGCCGGTAGATCGGGACCCGCGCGCCCGTCAGGTGTGATCTACGGTGAGTCGGACGGAAGTCACGACAGAAGGTCGGAACGGGTAACTGGTAGCAAAACTTGATCTGAGAAGCGCGAGCTCGTGGTCTTCATCCAAATCGCTCGCGCATCACTGCCAACTGCAAACATCACTTTTCCGAGTTTCTTGCTGCAGGAGATGTCATTTGTTGCACCATAGCGTATACTTCGTCATCCATAATTATGTGAAACAGGTGATACAATCAACAGCACTAAATGAGTGAAACAATGTAAAGAGGAATGAGCGAAAGGTTAATAAAGAAGGTGTTTGTGATTGAAAATTCCAATGAATTCACACTCAATGTTTTGGCAGGGCGTTTTGGCAGGGCGTAGGGTACGCAGTGGTAGAAATTTTCTTCCCATCCCTCCCAGTACCACGATCGAACTGCAATACCGTGGTCCAAAATTACTGTAGGCCAAAATGTTCCTTGGTGTTTTTGATGCAACAGAACCCAATACAGTCAACATGGCTGTGGAATAAATACTTGAATGGCAAAAATTAGTGCCAGTCGAGTTCAACGCGAAGTTATAGAAATGGGGGACATAAAGAAGAATTGGGCCAATCAGACTCATCGCGAGCTGGACCAACGGTTGCGTTCTTGACGCGTAATTGAAAAATGGATGCGAAAATTCAAAAAAAAAACAGATCAAAGAACACACTCAGTAGTTGTTTGGAAGGTGCCCATAATGTCTCACTGAGCACATGAAAGCGCACGGTAGAAATCGAAAATCAGACGACAAAATACAAGTAGAACATCATCGAAAGTGTGGCTGCGGCAACTGCCTTCTGTCAAACCGGTCTGTTGATGAGGCCTTTCCTTGTTGCTGTTTCTATAGGACCTCCGACCTTCGTCTTCTCTTCCTGACTGCAATTCAGCTTCCTTACTTATTTCTTCTTTTTCTTTTCTTATATCTGCTTACTCCACTATTGTTGATATTCTGCCAGCGAAGTGCCTTCCACCCATCAACAGCCCATATGGATTTTCCTCGAAGTTGAAGATACAATGATTTTTGCAGTCCCGAAAGGCAGGACGGCCACGCACCACTATTGAGAGAGAAATCGTGGAGAGACGCGTGCTTCAAAGAATTTATCTGGTAGGTTTTTTTTGCTGAATTTTGCTCACACTAGAGAAGACTCGAAGGAGTCGAATGAGTAGTGGAATAAGTTAGCTAGTTAAACTTTTCATTTTTTATCGCATGTCAACCTCGCCGCTTAAATCTTTGGAATAGTCTTTGAACTTTGGGGAGCGCCACACATTTTGATACAATCCTTGCTTTACTCCCTTGATCGACTTCCTCTTCCTTCAGAAATAAGTGTCTTACACTATTGAATCCCATGCCAACTGCCCTCTTTTTCTTCTCCCTGGCGTTAATCCCAATCTTGCCATCGCGGGGTCTGTAATTTATGTGTCACAATATGCTCCATTCAATGTCATGCATCCACTGCCATGGCCTCGATATCAGTCCATTGTGATGACATCTTCTCATCTCATTTTTGCGGTTTCCTGTGCTCTCCAGCACGAGTCTTTGATTTTGAGAGCCCGTTCTTCTAAATCATCTTCTGTCTTGGTCTTTGAAGCACTTGTCCACAAGGTTGCAGTTGTTGTTCCCTGTTCTTCAGCCGACAGGATCGCCTGCATGACCATTCTTACGTGATAATTCTGATTCTGTCGTGTCGTGTTCAGGCGCATACTCATCGAACCGTCCTCATATCTCGAAGTGCGACTGCTTTTCAAGGTTCCGTCATGGGCAAACACTCGGTTCCGCGCGGTATTGCTCGCTGCACCACTGATGGGTTACCCTCGAAGAGAGTGATAGGGAAAGTTTGGACGAATAGAAAGAAACGTAGGGAAGATTAAAGTCGAGGTGCTGTGCTTATAAATACGACGGTGAAGGAAAATCGGAAGGAAGTGGCTAAAAAATCAAAAAAATCCTGTCACATCTCCTTCGCCATTCCCACCGTAGCCGATCAAGAATCGCCTGGAGGCGGAGTCTGCCACACAGGCGTCAGCTGTTAAGCGTTACGTTATCTCTACAGCTTAGGAGTGCGGTTCGCATTTATTGAAGACCACCCCCTGATCTACATTTTTTCGGGACTTCGCTGGCTGATCCGCACTACCTTCAGCAGCTACATCGCTTCCCAGATTCGTCGACTCTTTCTATAAATAAATAAATAAATAAATAAATAAATAAATAAATTGTTAGCAAAGAAACCAAGTTAAGGAATATTTTAGGGGAGAAAAGGCAAAGAAGTAGTTTAACCGTTTGTTTTCGCCGTTAGATCGCTGTTTCTCGACTTAGGCCGCTTCCATACTTTGCGCACCGACGCCGTCACGCGCGTGCCTGCGTCACGCGCGTGACGGCGTCGGTGCGCAAAGTATGGAAGCGGCCTTATCTAGACAGCAGCTCTAGACGATTAGGAGCCCGCAGATGTGATTATACCTGCGGTTAATTATTGCCTACAAATAATTCTTTCAGGATGAACCAGACGAACCACTTGTGAGTTCTTGTTTTCACGTGCATTACTAATTCATCAGCTTTTCGGTCATGCTAAGCACATGATAGAATAGAAATTTCTTGATCTGTTTTCGTAAGTGGAAGCCACAAACTTTCGAAACTCGTTTTAGTAACTGCCTGTTGTAATGCAAGGTGTATGCAGGATTACGGTGCAGTAACTACAGCCGTGTCGACTCCTAGTCTAGTAATTGACTCCTTGACCTTAGAATTACGTCATATTAATAAAAAAACCATTTGTAAAATTACAGTCCAACTATTACAATGTTTGCTATTCACGAGTACAACCGGTCATGCCGTTATATGTTTTGAGATCATTATCGTGAGGTTACGCAGTGAACCTTTCTCTAACTTTTATACATTCATTTATGGGCTACCAAATAAGCGATCAAATCTGTACTGAACGTTAAATGTCTGATCTCCTAAATAGTGGCCACTACAACTCGAGGGGTAAATGATCATGGGGTCAGCGAGATTCGTACCTGATCCGATATCAGTTGTATCAAGGGATTGGAACTTTTAAATCATGTGGACTACCAAAAAGTGTGAGAAAGGCAAATGTAATGCGCAGTGATTAGTGACTGATTATCAATCAAAAATAACGCTCAAGCACTTAATGCTCACCAAGTGTACATGGTTGTACCTCCATATTTGAAGGAATGTTCCGACTTACAAGCCTTAGTACTGCGCCTATCACACAGCGCAATAGAGTTATATGGACCTTTTTGATGTCAATTGACCAGTACTGGCCAATCCCGAATTACATAATTTTAACGGGTTTTCGCGCAGTACTGTGCAATAGCTCAACTGGTTCCAATTATATTCTGCTTTTAGGACGAAGGTACATCAACAGCAATTCACCCGACGCCGCTTGTAAGTTATCTCTTGATTAGCTTTTTACTTTTAACATCTCTTCCTATAATCCTACTTTATATAATCGGCTAAGTGTGTCTATTGGTGTGTGTGTTGCGTGTGTGTGTGTTTGACCGGAAATTCATAACTCGCGCCGCAGCAATGATAGGATCCTGGATCTCAGGTAAGATATAAAGGGTGGTAAGGGCATCCCAGCGGTGGTGGACCGGAGGTGATAGAAGCTGATAAGGGTGGATAAAGAACCTGGAAAAACTGATGTCGCCATATCCGTTTCGCTTTTCGGGTCGATCCCAGAGCGCCCACACTCACAGGTGTTTTCAGGGGTGGGACGGGCACATCAATTTTGAGTGATCCAAATTGATAACGGTTGATAAGGGCTGATACGGAGCCTTGAAAGGCGAATGTCACCGAATCCGTTTCGCTTTTCGGGTCGAGCCTAGAGCGCTCACACTCATAGAGGTTTTGAGGGATGGGACGGGCCATCAATGGTGGTTGATCCAAATTGATAATGCTTGATAAGATTCGATAAGGAGCGTCAAAAGGCTAATGTCGTCAAATCTCTTTCGCGCTTCTGACTAAAAGTGAGATGTTCGGACTCACAGGCATTACAGGGTACGGGGACCCAAATGGTGACTTTTCGAAACTGAAAACGGCATAAAGGGGCTGATAAGAGCCATTAGGAAATGGGGAAGAAATATAATCTGGTACACCACTTTATTACTACACGACTGCTGTAGTAAATGCGCCTGATGCTCAGTATCATTGGGTGATCATATTTTGTTTATGTTCTGATATTTGCTGCCGATGTATCGACCGCTAAATATCCTGGTTCCCTAGCGTTCCAAATGATGATGCACCTTTTTTGATACGGCGATATACATGGATGATCAAGACACGATCCATATATGTGATAGCAAAGCAGCCGATTCATTCTCTAATGCGATGCCAGCAAGAATAGTGGGTATCGACCGATAGGCTACGTAGAATACATATCATAGTGGTGTTGTGTTTACAAAAACGATAAGCATCGATAACTGGCATATGGATCTACCACCAACATGTAGAGATAGATGCTCAGCAAATAGAGAAATCGCTACCAATTAATGCAATTAAATCCGAAATTAAATCCGGTTCCCTGAACCATTTAAACTCCCAGTAGTTACCACTTCAGCCGTAGGGTTAATTGATTAGTGGATTCATCCGTGTCATTCCTGAACATTGATCGTCGGTATCATCGGAACAAATGGTATTGACCGCTGATTCACCTGGACCCTGGAAAAAGTGAGCTTCTCCAGGGTGATATCTTCGATATCGCTTAATATCTTCCAACTATATGTATGAGGTAGATGCTCAGCAAAAAGTCAGCATCGGCCTATTCCTCACTACATAATTCTATTGATTCAAATAAATAAATAATGAATAATTTGCACAGTACTGTGCGATAGCCCAACTGGTATTTTTATGAGAGGCTTTATTTTCCAGGACAGGGGCACATTGACAGCGGCTGAGCCTACTCCGCTTGTAAGCTGACTGTTTATTGATATTTCACATTTATCACGCTTCTATCGTTATGCGAGACACTTTACTTACAGGACAAGGGCACATGGACGGCAGCTGAGCCGACACCTTTTGTAAGTAGTAGTCACATTTGCATCTTTCGAATGATTGATGTTTTCCCACGTTTTTTTTTTTTGATTGTGGGATAGAGGCACCCTCACAGCAGCTGAGCCGACTCCATTGTCAGCTGAATTTTCATTGCCACTTCACTTTAAAGACCCCTTATGTTGTATTGTGACGTGAAGCTTCCTGCTTACAGGAAAAATCAATATTTATAAAAATCCGTCCTACATCAAAAGGCATCGCATCTTCGAGCGGAAGGAGCTTCCCAAGATACTAGCACAAATTCTGCTGAATCTCACTCTCGGAGTTCCTTTCCTGGCAATGCACTTCGCTGAATGACGCCGAATTGTGAAGTAGAACTGATAGAATACAAATGTGTTTCGAATCGAATTACTGATACGATTGCAAACGCATCCTGCTAAACGCATCTGCCCTTTAAAAGTTGTCGAAGCTCCTCGTGCCGAAGAAACCCACCAGCTACGCTTCTATCACCGGAGTTACCTACCGGTGGATCGCCATGACGCTGCGCGGCATACCGCGCATACCCATAGGGGTCTTACCTGCACTCACTCGGCTCACTTGTCCTATAGCGCAGGACTCCCCTTAACTCCGTATCGGTAGGCCCTTACAACCCTTACGCTGACAAAGAAAGGTGACTACGATGAATCTTCCTCCACAGTTGCGTAGTGCGGCTACACTACACGAATCCAAAAGAACACCTGCCCTGCGCTAAGATGTTACACGTATCGCATTAAATGAAAAAGGTTCCGAATCTCTTCCGGTATTTCTACGTAACGGCATATCCAAAAACCATGACTTCATCATACTTCGTGAACGACGTAAAAATAAACACAAATAAGCGTAACAAAGAACATACAGAACATTAACTGCATTGAAACTACGAAACGCAATACGGGGCGGACCAGTGCTCAGTTATAGGACGAGACACCAGCCCACTGGATGTCCCGGCAACGTCATATAAAGGTGACCGGTCCCTCCAGTGGTTACTTTTGGTCCTTGTGGCTCTTTAAGCCTCCATGCTCTTGTTCTTGTCCGCTCGAGAGGTGCTGGAGCGTCGTCCGGGGCGGATGAGCGTCGAGGCAAGGAGGAATTCTAGGCCAGCACGGAACGACAACGATGGAGACTGTGAAGAAAGATCATTATTCAGAACCGGACGACGATAGTGTTTGCGAAGCGCCGATGTACCGTAGCGCAATGCTCGTGTCGGGACCAGCGCGGCTCGCGACCACGGGGCGCCCCTGCTATTGAGTCGTGCGTAAGTCACGACAGAAGTGATTGTGAACGAAAACATGACCGAACTATCGCAACCAGCTTCTCTTATGGTGAGAGACGAACGATGTTTATTAGAGTACTTGGGGAATGGCCAATTGAGGATGAAGTGATTTTGACCGGACTGGAGGCAGCGCGAGTTCAAGGTCGAACCGAAAGCTGTGGAATTTTGTAAACCCGCTTGGAAAACGATGATTATAATCAACTGCAAACCTTAGGAAATCTAATTAGTGCCAGAAGAGATTGTGCTTGAATTTTGTTGCAATATACATCCCACTTACACAATTACTCGTTCTCCGTCACCTTTGTGAGATACTTTCAACTTTCAGGACAGGGGCACCCTCACAGCAGCTGAGCCGACTCCATTGTCAGCTGAATTTTCATTGCCACTTCACTTTAAAGACCCCTTATGTTGTATTGTGACGTGAAGCTTCCTGCTTACAGGAAAAATCAATATTTATAAAAATCCGTCCTACATCAAAAGGCATCGCATCTTCGAGCGGAAGGAGCTTCCCAAGATACTAGCACAAATTCTGCTGAATCTCACTCTCGGAGTTCCTTTCCTGGCAATGCACTTCGCTGAATGACGCCGAATTGTGAAGTAGAACTGATAGAATACAAATGTGTTTCGAATCGAATTACTGATACGATT
This sequence comes from Trichostrongylus colubriformis, assembly GCA_963978905.1. Taxonomy (NCBI): domain Eukaryota; kingdom Metazoa; phylum Nematoda; class Chromadorea; order Rhabditida; family Trichostrongylidae; genus Trichostrongylus; species Trichostrongylus colubriformis. The sequence goes on from OZ022257.1 coordinate 7,692,463, forward strand.
GCAAACGCATCCTGCTAAACGCATCTGCCCTTTAAAAGTTGTCGAAGCTCCTCGTGCCGAAGAAACCCACCAGCTACGCTTCTATCACCGGAGTTACCTACCGGTGGATCGCCATGACGCTGCGCGGCATACCGCGCATACCCATAGGGGTCTTACCTGCACTCACTCGGCTCACTTGTCCTATAGCGCAGGACTCCCCTTAACTCCGTATCGGTAGGCCCTTACAACCCTTACGCTGACAAAGAAAGGTGACTACGATGAATCTTCCTCCACAGTTGCGTAGTGCGGCTACACTACACGAATCCAAAAGAACACCTGCCCTACGCTAAGATGTTACACGTATCGCATTAAATGAAAAAGGTTCCGAATCTCTTCCGGTATTTCTACGTAACGGCATATCCAAAAACCATGACTTCATCATACTTCGTGAACGACGTAAAAATAAACACAAATAAGCGTAACAAAGAACATACAGAACATTAACTGCATTGAAACTACGAAACGCAATACGGGGCGGACCAGTGCTCAGTTATAGGACGAGACACCAGCCCACTGGATGTCCCGGCAACGTCATATAAAGGTGACCGGTCCCTCCAGTGGTTACTTTTGGTCCTTGTGGCTCTTTAAGCCTCCATGCTCTTGTTCTTGTCCGCTCGAGAGGTGCTGGAGCGTCGTCCGGGGCGGATGAGCGTCGAGGCAAGGAGGAATTCTAGGCCAGCACGGAACGACAACGATGGAGACTGTGAAGAAAGATCATTATTCAGAACCGGACGACGATAGTGTTTGCGAAGCGCCGATGTACCGTAGCGCAATGCTCGTGTCGGGACCAGCGCGGCTCGCGACCACGGGGCGCCCTTGCTATTGAGTCGTGCGTAAGTCACGACAGAAGTGATTGTGAACGAAAACATGACCGAACTATCGCAACCAGCTTCTCTTATGGTGAGAGACGAACGATGTTTATTAGAGTACTTGGGGAATGGCCAATTGAGGATGAAGTGATTTTGACCGGACTGGAGGCAGCGCGAGTTCAAGGTCGAACCGAAAGCTGTGGAATTTTGTAAACCCGCTTGAAAAACGATGATTATAATCAACTGCAAACCTTAGGAAATCTAATTAGTGCCAGAAGAGATTGTGCTTGAATTGTGTTGCAATATACATCCCACTTACACAATTACTCGTTCTCCGTCACCTTTGTGAGATACTTTCAACTTTCAGGACAGGGGCACGCTGACAGCAGCTGAGCCAACTCCACTCGTGAGCTTTCTATTTGCATTTCACGTTGGATCACACTTCCATTGCTGAAAAGTTACTTATTACAGGATCGGGGCACATGGACAGCAGCAGAGCCGACTCCACTCGTAAGCCAATTCTTTGTCCCTGGGTGCATAGCTATTGCGGCTTTATTAGGTGAATTTTATTCAACAGCAGCGATATAAGTATTCAGCAAATAGATGGTTCCATGATTGTTCCCGAGCAGAGTCACAAATAATCTCTAGAACTGCTTCCCTCTTGTCCGACAAGTCGTGAATGGCCACAGAAGTGACGATTCCTGTGTGCGCTTCACATCTGCCAGGTTTTCAGTGAAAATTGGTGACGTTATATCGATGGGAGTTTCGGTCGCTGAACACTGGTGGTTAGTGCCTTCTCCTTATTGGCGGCCCATTCAATAAAATAATTTCCAACATGAGCACGGGGAGTACTGTAGAGGAAGATCATGCATTTTTTGTGATCATTTTACCGAGACTGCATCGTGAAGGCAGTGACGATGAGTCAGACGTCACAGCTGAAGCTGAATGGAGGTTTGCCACTTTAGTTCGGACGGAATGCATCAGTGTTGACGCTCGTGTTTGCCATTCGACTTATATTACGTCGTGCCAAAAGTAATGACCGTTTTGAAGCAAATATCGAAATATCGACCAAAAAAATCAACATACTTTTGACAGCGAGAAGGTTGTTCAGATGTTCCGGCAGCATGGAATCCTGGAGTTCTGAAATCGACGAAATCGTTTCTACGTCATATTTTAAGAAGCAATTCTCACGATATAATTTCTAGATGCTTGGAAAAGTGATAATCCGTAGATGTAAGGTCTGGTGAGTACGGAGGATGGTCGAGAGTTTCACATTCCAACCCTATCAATTTTTTGTTGTAATCAAAGAAACATGCGGTCGAGTGTTATCATGGAGTAAGATCGCGTCCTCTCTGTTAATGCTAATGCTGGCTGAATCCGATGCAATTTTTGGTGCATATTTCCGATTTCTTCACAGTACATCTCCGCTTTGTTGGTTTCTCATGGAGCCAGAAGCTGTGGTGGATCAAATCGGTTGTAGGCCACCGAACAGCCGCCAATACCTTTTCTTGAAGCAACCCCGGCTTTGGAAAATGTTTAGGAGCTTCGTCGTGATCCAGCTATAGTCCTGACCGCCGTCTATTTCGTACTTAATCCATTTTCGTCACGTGTCACAATGCGTTGCAGAAATGGATTGTTTTTAATCTGCAAAATATGAGACAAACACATTTCGAGACAACGATTGCTAGTGCTCAGATAAGTCATGCGGCACTTGTCAAGCTTTTTTACCTTTACAATTTCTTCAGATGATGTGCTACAGTTCCGAAGTCAACTCCCAGCTCTTTAGCAAGTTTCCTTGTGGATGCTTTTAGTTTTTTTCTATCTGTGTTCATTTCTCGTCTTTGACTTCCGACGGCCGACTGCGTCTCTTCTGATCTTTCAAGTTGGAGTCTCCTTTTTGAGATTTATCGAACCATCTACGCGTAGTGTGCTCATCTGTAGTACCTTCACCTCATGCGTAGGTGATATTTCTAGCTGCTTTGGCAGCATTACGGCCGAATTTGTACTCGTTATCATAATGAGTCGGATTTCGCATCTTGACAACATCTTCGCGGGTGACTCAGAATCGTAGAAAAAATGGTGGCAGAGAAACGGGAAAAATTTGTACGGTAGCTAGAAAAATGTGCTCCCGGACGATATGTCAAATTACTATGCTTGCCTAAGTTTTCAATGAACTATGTTCATTGGCTCATAACAGGTGCGAAAACGGTCATTATTTTCGCTACGACGTGAAAACAAGTGCCATATAATGATTCTGAAGTGTGATTCTGATTCTTTCCTGCCATACTCACAACATAGCCCTCTTACAGTGGGTGTCTGCCTTTAGGTGTTTTTATTGACAGAATACCGGGCGTACGCAGCCTTTTTTCATGTGTCCGAGGTATGGTCATGGTTTTTATTTAGGTTTTTGAGATGTGAGGTATTTTGAGAGTTTGGTCTCGTTGTTGTCAGAGAGTTGTCGGAAGCTCATCCGTCAATTCCACACCACTCCTATCCTTTTGCAACGATGAACGATCGTGGAATAGTCGACGTTGGGGTCATGGGCTAACGTTCGTATTGTCGGGCTTTCGTCTCCTTCCACAGCAGCTAGGAAGGCCTTATCGTTGGAATCCAGTAACCGTTCTCACGTTCCTTCGTTTCTCAACACAACCCCCCATCTGCAGGATTGTGTCGCATTTCAACATTTTGAGCTATCGATCAACTAGACTTTTGCATTGCCCCTCACCAGGAAAAAGACTCACCATGTGTGCTCGGTGACATCAAAGCCACTAGAAGGCGCGATCGTTGTCTGTGGCCAATGTGAACGAATTTGTGGTTAAGTACAGTGAATAACTCCGAACATATAGCTTGCGCTGTCACGTGGCATCACATACAAATGAGCAGCAGCTCTCCAAATTTTTATCCAAATCCTCAAACTCGGGTAATTACACTATAACGAAATATCCACGAAACGAACAACGACAAGAGGGAAGTTGTTAGGAAGATAAACCTGAACGTGACCCGAAGTTCCTAATATTCTATTTTCTATGCTCTCGGTTGAGAAGCTTATCCATAGGAACAATGAATCAAGTGCGAAAGTTGCAGTTGCTTCATTATTATAAGTGTTACCCCTAGAAACAGTCCTGTCTGTGTCTCCACCAACGATCTTCCATGTGGACACCCACGCCTGCTTACTGAAGCAATGTAGGAGAGGGTAGTACCCGCGATGTACCGTAGTAGTTACCGTGGTAGTTGAATCCAGGATCGTACTCGTGTATAATCAACAAAACCGACCAATTCTGAAGTGAATCCGGCACCATTCCAGCAAAAACATGAAAGAGCAAGGCATGATATCCAACATTTGATTTCGGGCCTAGTATCGGCGGCCTCGCGCATCCGCTTTTTTCTGCCTAATATCTCTAAGTGTTTGCCCTTATGACATCTAAACAACAACATATGGTGAAATGAACTCTCTGTGAAGGAAAAGTAAGTCGCCAAACACGTTCCATCAAACGAACAACTACGTACAGTTTTAAAATAATGCAGGTTGCGGGGAAATGGGTCACAGAGTTGATAAACTAGCGCAAGGCACATTCTTCACATGAAAGACAGAAGCAGCTAAGTTTCTATAAACGTGGTCCAAACGGTTCACTTGGCGCTGGTCTTATTGCGTTGGCAAAATGCTACCAAAGTCACTTCCATTGGAGAGCAATGCTGCCAGCCCTACACATCGTTCGCTTCCTCGCCGTGCGGTAACTGCAACTTCACTCAATCCGTGCCACCGCTGTGAGTTCTTTTTCTCCAAAAGGCCAAAAAATTCTTTGAGATTGCCGAATGACTCCACAGCTTCCAACTATATCTTAAGGGACAACGTATAGTATGATGAATATGAGTATGGTTTTTGGTACGCATTTTTATTCTAATGAGATCAATACAAGTGTTTTAAAATAACACAATACAAGAGCGAAAAAAGGCGCAAAGCCGCAGTAGTTATGGACCACCTCACGAGTGTCTAAAGACATTCATTCCCCACATGTTATCTGTGGACGCTCTATTTCCAGGACAGAGGCACGTGGACAGCAGCTGAGCCGACACCACTTGTAAGTTAACACTGCATTTTGTTACCTTAGATTTTATCACTACCTTGCTATTGTGAGAGACGGGATCTCTGCACAGCAGCTGAAACGACTCCTCTTGTGAGCTAATCTTCTTTCCTATTACTGTGGTGTACTCTATCATTCTCTATTTATTTTTCTAGTATTCTCTATTACTATTTCTTTTTTTCACCCCTAATTGATGCTTCGAAATGTTGAAGATGTGATGAATGCAGACGATTTCATCGGATTCCTCCAATTCACACCTGGCTGCCCATTTGACCTTCATTTACTGGTCCTTATGATCTTTAGCGGCTTGGTTGAGGCCCTTTACCTTTGAGTCGCTTTTCTTACGGCCGTCCACAGTTTGCTTCGTATATTCTTCGCAACATAATTGTGCTTTGCTATCACTCCTGCCGTTTGCGTGCCTTGTCCAAAAATTTTTCTCCGCCATCCGCTGTCACGGTAACGTCATCGAGAATGGTCCTCAACACTTCATGCGTTTCTCTACCAGGAATCCTCACCATGGAGTCGATGATTTTTGGCTTGGGTATGACGATTTTTGATGACCCCTTCGCAAGGTTTTCATTTACCAGGTCCCTTGTAGAGTGCATATGGCTGCCCCGTCGCACATATCCTTTCTGTAGTGACCGACTGTTCAGATTCTTGCCTTTTCCACAACGTATAGCGCATCGTTGGTGCAGGTAGTGGTGAGGAAAGTTTGGGGGAGGAGCGGTAGACAAGCTCACACCTTTCCCGAGACGTATTTGATAACCTCGTAAGTGGAATTAGAATTTCTGCGAGATCGTCTGCAATGAGTCTGCTAAGGCATGTATGAAACAGTATCTCAATACGATCTAACAGTTGTTCAAGCATCCTATTTTCGTTTCAGGAGGGTACGATAGTAGAAACTATGGTCAAGTTTCTTTATGCATTCATGATCTTTTTATCAACAGGCATCTTGTTTAGGGACCGAGGGTTTTTTCCATGCTCTCCTCAGAGCTCTACATTATTGCCATCCGCATTCTTCACTTCGCAAAATTCAAACTCCCTTTCAACTAGTTTTTCTATCTGTCAATGAAGGGATGGGGCCGATCTTTTTGTCCGTATGTGTCTTTTTGGGCATGACATGTTCGTCACGGTATCCGTGACTGTAATAATCTTCATTGGCTGAACAACCATCCAGCTTATCATGCAGAGCATAACTTTCTGTGTTTTTGCACTGCTTACAGTGATGGCTTAGAAGCACAGTTCACGATAATATTAGGCTGTCCCGAAAGTTCCGGAACACCTTGGCGGACAAGGGTTTTCGGGCCTTCCCGCAATGGATAACCAGGGCATTTGTCGATTGACTTTGAGGAACGTTCCATGCCATAGGCATATAAGGATTCGCGCCTATCCACAAAAGGAATAGAGCTCGAAATGGACGAGACGTCACTGCGAGCATTGTACCTCTACGAGTTCTGCCGAGGGAGTTCCATAAGGGAAGTGGTCCAAATAATCAGCGGCGCATGTGGAGCAAGCACAACTATCCTCGTTGGTTCACCCGCTTCCGTTCTGAAGATATAGCCCTGAAAGATCAGCACCGCAGTGGCCGTCCATCTGAGCTGACGATCAGCTTTTCAGGAGAAATGTGCAGGACAACCCCAAGGCAAGCACACGTGAAGTAGCCCTGCTACTCGGTTGTGGGAACACCACAGTCGATCAGCATCTCACTCGGCTGGGATACCGGAAAGTGCTCTCGACTTGGACACCCCATGCCCTATCCGACAGCCGACATCTGGCAACATTCACCCGGGACACCTTGGCGACGCTAGGCTGGGAAGTGCTACCACATCCTCCATATAGCCCCGACCTCGCACCGTCTGACTACCAGCTGTTCACCCCTCTACAGAACTTCCTAAAGGGGAAACAGCTCAAAAAGCAGCGCGACGTCGAGATGGAGGTCGAGCGTTTCTTCGCGAGGCAGTCTCAACAGTTCTGGGCGGATGGGTTTGGCAAGCTTCCGGATAGATGACAGAAGGTGATAGATAGTAATGGTGGATATCTTGTTAGCTGAAATGTGTTTATGTTGTAAAGAAATAAATTTGAAAAAAAGTGGTCGGGGTGTTCCGGAACTTTCGGGACAACCTAATATGAATATCTTGGTTCCATCAGCGAGTAGATGGCCCCTTTCACAACGGGAAAGCGTGTGCCATAATCGCGGCGCGAGGGTAAGTGCTTAACGCGTGAGCAACATGTGATTAAGATGGTGGCCACCGTCTTAAGATGGCCCACGCCCATATGCGATTCAACCAGCGGGTAAGCGGTGGCTTTCACGTGTATGAGAGGCATGATATCGACTGCGATACGAAATGATAGGAAAAACTCCCATTGTAAAAACAACCTTATCGGATGAATTATCCCGTTGAAACTTGGAATTTTTGCTTTTAAGCTGCAAGCTCGTTGAAGCCAGGGATCGGAAATACTTTATCTTCAAGGTTTTCAAGAGGTTTCTTAGTTTTTTCTTCACACTTGTGTTCTCTAGCACCTCCAAAGCCTTCATGGAGCGTGACACGGCACGGAAATTATCGTGAACTGTGTCTTTAAAGAATTTGAACTTGAAGAAGTATCTCATACATCTTTACTGTCACAACTGTTGCATGGGAATAATCAAATCATGCTGCGTGAGTGAGAGCTCACAGCTACTTTTACAGGACAGAGGAACGCGGACTGCAGCTGGAATGTCAACGCCAATTGTGAGACTATGATACCGATAGTACATTTATACTGTTCTAACAACCACTGCTTGCAGGATGAGGGTACGATGACAGCAGCCGAGCCGACACCATTGGTGAGCCGAATTTTACTGTCTGCTTTTATTCATTAGGATTTTCTCATTCAACTGCTTGTGTATAACACTTCTCTTAAAATCTTCTGTTTGCAGGACAGGGGTACATGGACCGGAGTTGAGCCGACACCAAGACCTGTAAGTGTGAATTATCGATCCATGTACAGTTTGCGCATCTACTCACCTTCATGAGACATTCGTGATAAGAAAAGGCTTTTACCGCCTCTTCTGCACAAATGCAAAGGAATGAGGTTTTGTGCAACTCAGAAACCCGTAAAGCCTCGCTTATTTTTTTAGTTTGAAGCCCATGATGAGCTGAATGTGAGACAGTGATATGGAACTCCGAAAGCATAGTGAAAAACACGAAAAAAGTGTAGTGAAAAACTCAAAAATTGTCAAAAGCCTCAAAAACTGGTGAAGTGTGGTGTAGCTTTTGAGATATAGCGACATTGTGGTGCTACGGTTAGCTAGTTCAAAAAGTTGCTACGGTTTCGATTATTCCACCCTCTAAGTTACTTTTCTGGGTTTTCTACAAGGTTGCTTATACATGTTGAAGTTCGCTTCAGGCTCCACAAAGATGGTAACGTTTATGCTTCAAAACGAGTCTTGAATTTTTTTCCTAAGTCTCTAGAACAAAATGGACAAGTGACACCTCCACACAAAATCTCGTGCATCCCTCTTTTCCGGTTCACAAGCAACCCACTTCTTAACGGCAGGGTGACTATATGATGTACTGCTCTGGTATCCACTATAACTTTATGGAACCAGACGAAACTATTACGATTGCAAAGTAGTGTGAGGAGCCCGCGATATCGCAAAACTGCAGTTTAGGAGCTCAGTACTGGCTGATAGGAAGGAATCCATTTTTATTCACCCCATGTTACAAACAACCCTAAAATGAAGTTGTTAAAGTCTTTCGAGTTTTTATAAGTTAATAATGTTTTTGGAATGAACTTTTTGGAGTCTCATTCTATTTTACGCATTCAGATAATCATGAGGCTTCGTGACAGCACAGTACTAACAAGGAAAGGCTCCCGGGTCACCGTGGCCATTCAAGATGAGTTGTATATCCTCCTATGTAGTTTCGAACGGGGATCTCAAATCTGCCCTCCAAATCTGCTAAACGATTCCGGAAAGGAAGGTACGGAGGTCCGAAAGTCCTGAAAGATACGGTGCAAAGCGCAGGTTCTGGTCATATATGAATCGAGAAAACACACCGTCAGTGGTCGGATGGAGCAGCTGTAGCTTGACGGTCTACAAATTGGAGCATGAGGGTTCGGATCCTTGCTGCATTTGCTAGTTTTGCTTTTGCTTTGAGTGTTTTCTAAACGTTTGCAAAACGCTTTTACGCTTCATTAAAGCATCCCGTGCCCTCCACTAATGAGTAATATGTTATTGGTTCTTTCCTGCATAACTGAACATTCTGCCCATTTTTTTACCCTATTGTTCTGCGATTGTGAGGAATTTGGAGTTGTTGCGTAAAATGACCATGACATTCGTGTTCAGGGGCTCGAATTACCCCTCTGTGCAAATTCTTAGATAAATCGAGTTTTTGTCCCAACTTCGGAAAATTGGGGGTGCCGAGGGGGTAAGTAGTATGTTTTGAATTTTTTTTCTACAAAAAATCATGCAGCCTGAACAAACGTAATCTAGACATATCTAGTACAGTTGTTCATGACAAATATGTACGTAACAGGCGTCAAATAAGGGCATTTTCCCGGCAAGGGTCGACGACTTCTCCTTCGTTGAATGGGCTGCCAGCCAATAAATAGCCCATGAATTTTTCCCAAATTCGGTCAAGTTCTCGAATTGGCTAAAAACTTGTACAGTGGAGTAGTTGGGTCCCATAAGAACGAAAATGGATCTGATTTTGCGCGAAAACGTCTGGCTCGCGCGCCATAGACTTCCGAACGTACCCTGTAATAGACCATTCATGAAACGCTGCGTAACTCCGCTCCCTAGCTATTCAAAACAATTGCGTGCGATTCTATGTAGTTTCAAACGGGATTCAATTCTGCCCTCCAAATCTGCTAAACGATTTTGGGAGTGGAGTTATGGAGGTTTTTCTGAACAAACAATACTATTATGCGGTAAGTTCGGGGGCCCATAGCGCGCGAGACACTCGCTCTCGTGCAGAACCAGTATGTTTTTCGTGTTCAGGGAATGAAATTATCCCAAAGAAGAAGTTTTTAGCCAGTTTGAGAATTTGACCAAACTTCGGAAAAATTCGTGATCTATTGACTGGCAGCCCATTCAACGAAAAGAAGTCGTTGACCCTTGCCGGGAAAATGCCCTTATTTGACGCCTGTTACGTACGTATTTGTCATGAGCATCTGTACTAGATATGTCTAGATTACTTTTGTTCAGGTTGCATGATTTTTTGTAGAAAAAAATTCAAAAACTACTACTTACCCCCTCGGCACCCCCAATTTTCCGAAGTTGGGCCAAAAACTCGATTTGACTGAAAATTTGCACAGAGGGGTAATTCTAGCCCCTGAAGACGAATATCATAGTCATTTTACGCAACAATGCCAAATTCCTCGCAATCGCAAAACAATAGGGTAAAAAAGATGGGCGGAATGTTCAATTATGCAGGAAAGAACCAGTAACATATTACTCATTAGTGGAGGGCACGGGATGCTCTAATGAAGCGTAAAAGCGTTTTGCAAATGTTTAGAAAACACTCAAAGCAAAAGCAAAACTAGCAAATGCACCAATGATCCGAACCCTTATGCTCCAATTTGCAGCCCGTCACGCTACCAGCTGCTCCATCCGACCACTGACGGTGTGTTTTCTCGATTCATATATGACCAGAACCTGCGCTTTGCACCGTATCTTTCAGGACTTTCGGACCTCCGTACCTTCCTTTCCGGAATCGTTTAGCAGATTTGGAGGGCAGATTTGAGATCCCCGTTCGAAACTACATAGGAGGATATACAACTCATCTTGAATGGCCACGGTGACCCGGGAGCCTTTCCTTGTAAGATAACCCTGGAATAGTTGAGTGAGTGATGCTACGAAACTGTGCCCAAATCACACCCATCTGACCTAACCACCGATTATCATTTCTTCAAAAATCTGGATAGCTTTCTTCGGGAGAAACGCTTCAAGACCCATTCCCCTTTGCCGTTGTTGGTAACTAGAGTATAAAAGCTTGTATCTTGTTGGCGAATTCTGCTGATTCTCATACTTCTAATGTCGATCGGTAATAATTTTTATGAACCCATATACGCACATTTGAAATTATATGTCGAAAACCACAAGAACTTCTCGAACGACCCAATAGATTCACCCTGATTGGTAAAAGGTGTAGATCAAAAATTGACCAAACAATTCCCGCCCGGAGCCCACGCCTATAGGGGCCGTCGCCAAAATGAGGTGGATTACCAGGCTCACTCAAAACTTATCTCAAGGGTGGTTTGACCTAATGAGTAAACATATCACACCCATTTTGCATGAAATAAAACATAATCAGAAATCCTTGTTAGTTGAATCGAACTTTCCTGAATATTCGCATCCTTTGTTGGCCTTCCCACGTGACCTCACCGAACAGCATTTTCTCATAAGATGAGACCAAAATTTGTACATAAGTTACGTTGGATAGAAAAACATCCAAACATCCTCACTCGTTATCCTGAGCAAACATTTCCGCAAATGCTATCCACAATTCTCACCTGAACGAATTGACTACATTCATTTTGACGCCGCTGGCGAAGGCGCCAGCCAAATTCGCTCCGAGCAAGTGATACCTTACTCAGGAGATCAAACTACACCTCGAGACAATTTTTGTGTGAATTTGATAGTCCATCCCCTTTCAACGCGGCGCCTTGGCTTGAGCGGCGTTTTGCGCCAAGCAAGTCTCATTTTCGTATTCTACGGTAGGATTACCCAGGGGTACAGGTTAACGGCCAAATCGAAAAATTAATCAAAGATCACTTACCCGGCTACATCGTTTGAGGGGTAATGTGGTTTTTTTGTGTGAATGATGGCTACAATCCTAAGCCTCAAGTTTTTGCCTTTGAAGGGTCAAGATGCAGCACAACAATGGCCACAAGATTACACCGCTAAGTCGCCATGGTAAAAATTTTTTCATCATCTTAACTCACTCTTGAGCTTATTGAACTCCAATTAGTTGCTTTTCACAGCGTAGGATTACTTCATACGATTTCTGGTTACCAAAGTTCCACTTTTTTTTAATTGCTTGCAATAATGAACTTACTTATCAGGGGAGGAAGCTCCAAAGGTCCCGCTACGGTCGCTGAAGAAGCTCAGTCAAAAGAAGGCATGTTCATAGTCGTTATTTCCAATGATATCAATTCACTATGGACTAGTTCTAACCTATGGGTAATTGGGACAGGCATCACCATCGCGTGCACGCGAGCTTTCAGTGAATTCCTATATAATCCGCCCTGCAATGGTTACATGGGCTGTGTTTTCTAGGCGGTGCTTGTGCCCCTTTGAACAATTGTATGGTCCCAAAGGAAGTCCGAAGGTGGCCCATTTGTAAGGCCGATCACTTCTCATTTCTTTGAAGGCACATCGGATCAGTGGACTTACAAGGGGAAGTAGATCCTTAGGATACTGATAAGGCTGCAAACCTTCTGCATAAACAAGATGAGCCATCGCAGCGCTACTGCCATTGACCCACGCCCTTTTGGCAGCTTGCCAGTAAGGGGTGAGGAGGCGTGGTTGACATGGGGGCTCGAACGGGTGTATAGGAGATCCTGGCGGAAAAAGCTTCAACCTTGACTGTTACACAATGATATACTTCTTCAAGAAGATAAATGGACTAATCTGCTTATGGCGAGGTATAACTTTATAGTGTATTTGTGTATACAATTTATTCCTGCATGAGAGTGTGACGACCTTATTTTTCCGACCATTTTGACCCAGAGGAAAAGGAGCACAGGCAGCGTTCTCGTTTCACTATTCCATAGCTCCTGTCTACTAAGAACGGATGGTTCTTATGCCTAAGTTTTCTGAGGATCAGCATTTTCAGGGGATAATTCCCAGCTTGTATGATTTTGTTTCTCGCCAAAAGAACAGTTCTGCTGTGTTACCGTGTATGAGATTAACTGTCGTTTCAGTCTCACCGCATCGATTCCGTTTTGTTGTTCCTATGGTCGTGTTGGCGGATATTAATGGAAAAATCTACAGACTCACCACTCATTACACAATTGCAGTAAGTGTCATACTTTGAGCCTTCGTAGGCTGCTTTTATGGCTACATAGGGTTTGACTCAGAAGCGGGGTGTAGTTATCTTTCCTGAGCGCGGTGATTGTCTTTTCCTTGTGCTCATGTAGCGTTCGATGTCAACATATAGAAATGCCGCTGTCGTGCTATCGCAATGAGGGGGGGGGGGGGGGGGGGGGGGTGGGCACCCACCATCGGACATTATTATTTTTGCCTGACCTAGAAGGTGAGAGAAACCCTTTCTTTCCTCCACTGAGGTTTAGGCAAAAGTATACGCCTGATTGTGTAGACAGTCCCTTCAAAGATCTCCCCAAGATGCTTCGATGTGTAGCGTTATATGAGGTACCTCCCCCCCTCCCCCCCCCCCCCCTCCTTCATTGCGATAGCACCTCGCTGTCTTATACCGCATGAGGGAGAAGTGATAACAATGGAACACCCGGCAAAATTGTTTTCATCGTCCCACAAATATGAGCTGTATTTTTGCAGAAATGAATATAAACCCCCAAAACTGACTTAACGCACAAAAGGTATGCCGAGTAGGTGCTACCACCAGAGTTATTCCTTGACTGTCTTTGAATCTGTGCTTTCCTTGTTATGGTTTCTGTCCTTAAAAGCTGTTTTCAGATAAACAGTAATCTATTTACCATCTAGGGGCTGTAGATCCTTTGTAACCATGCAAGTTGCACCATCGAGGTGCCATACCCTCTCGGTTTCACGCTTACCACGCCCTTCTAGTTCAGCTGACCAATAAGAGGGGTGGGCGTGGCTACCGTGGGTTCCAGTGAGTGTAGCGCCATGATGGCCCATAGTGGCTGGGCAAAGGGAGTGCGTTAATAGTTAAAGAAACCATTGTCTCGGAAAAGTAAGTCAACTGATCTGGTTATCGTGAGGTACGCATGATCGAGGATAGTATTTTTGTCACAGACTTTATGAGGCCCTGCTCTCTACTACCTCTTTGCTCACCGAATTCGCTGCAACTACACGCAAGGCGTGATGTCTCAACCATGGCCAAACTAATGAATTCTGATAGTGAATTGACTTTCTAGAGTGATCGGCCAAAACTCGATTTCCAACCGTTAACCATCAAATTTGACGAAAGAACACTGTGGGAAAAGTCAAATGAAATCACGCAGAAAATTGACCTTGATACTGTAAGTCGACGAAATACTTATATGATTGTCGATGCATCGATTTTCGATACCTCAAAGAAAGCAGAATTGAACTCGTGGCAGGGATCCCATAAGAGTGATCCTATGGTTGGTTGAGAAATGTGGTAACGCTTGCTGTTTGCTGTTTGTACAGTGGTTCGGTATCCAGCGACATGAGCGACATAAAAGCCCTTCCATTGCACTCGTCGCTACTGTTCGTTGGGGCTTAGGGAAGGGCCCTGTAGCAGTTTCTGGAAGAGGTCGGTTGGCGGTTCCTAGGACGAGGAAAGTTTCCTTTACACCATGTTTGCTCCTCCATGGTGACTTTTTCGTCGCCGCAAGAGCATCTCTTCTCATTGATCTCAACAACGAGCTTCATATCTCGTTTTGTTCAATTTTGCCCGGTCGTACGGCATCAGCAAAGTAAATTTACGTCACCTTTTTTCTGGCTGGGATGCGCCGCGCATCCTAGTTTCATTGCGATAAGGGTGGCAGGTGATTGCGGTTCACCCAATAAAACAGCTCGCGAGAGCTAGCTGATGACAAAGTCACTGCTTCCGTCCTCCCAGACGAGTTTCGTACGAATTTATCTACCCCATAGGTACCCGTAGGTATGGAAGGCTTAGGTGACCTGGTGGGTGTTGATGGAGATTCGATCCCAGTACCATGAGAGTGAGAATGCGCGCCGCATTCCACTGCACCAGCTTCATATCAAGTGAAATGTTGCTGAATATGAAAATGTTATCTTATGATAACTTCTTCAGATCACAAGCTGTTCCACCGGGCAAGGGACATTCACAGAGCACGATCCGATAAAGACAGGCGCAAACAAGCACTAAGCATTACAGTGTTACAGTTAGTCAGGACAAGAACTAATCCGTTATCTGTGAATAAAAAGTTTATTACCGGTACTAATAAACTTTTCTGCACACTAATTGAATAACGGACAACGCTACCATAGACGTTGTCTGAACAGCAAAATCAAAGAAATGCATATAACTGTGGTAATTATTGCTTACTCGAAAGTACTTATGTGCCACAGTTGACGCCTTGGAAAAGCTGCTAGATGATAATACATAGATTGTGAATGATTCATAGGCGCTCGCTAGGAGTAGGGGAACATCTTGATCAATATTAATGGGAGGGCGTAGACCAAAGTTTCATTGGCAGGGCATGTAAGCAGAACGCTTCGAACGCTCGGCCCTAATATTCGTTCCAGCCCTTTTCCACCCCGAATGTGCAGCTTCGCGTCAAAAAGGCCGTCAGAGAAGTATAAATCGCCCAAGAGAGCCAACTAATTACCCATGACCTCTGAGAATTTTGAGCTCAATTTTCGTGTACCCACATGCATACATTCTGCATATTTGTGGCCCCATTCGAACTTTCTGTGGGCTGTGAGTCTAGGACACGTTGAGCATCATATGCGAAGCATTGAAAACTGACAAAAACAGTTTCTCGTAATGCCACTTTTAGCATGTCCTCCTTGGATTGGCTTGTTGTTATAAAATTTCTGTGAGCATGTTCAAACCGTTTCTTCGTCGATCCCTGCCAGCTATCCATTTAAATAACACTGGCTCGCCCATGGCTGTCATTGTCAACCACATTTAATTACTTCCTCAATTTTGATTGGAGTTAAAAAGCATAGCGCATTTGAACGAGATCAATCACTGCAAAGCGAACGCTTCTTTTACCAACATCATTTATCTTGCTTTCGAGATAATCTGCAGATGATCTTTTCATTTTTCTCTAGGTTTACCTGGCTGATCAATTTTAACCGGGTGGGGTCCACGAGGTCGAATTTCCGCTTCGCGGCGTTTCACTCGCGGCGCCCCCGTACGACTCGCCGTATCGATTGCCCTTGATCGGCCGGCAGAGCGTGACTGCGTCACGTCTGCGCTTTCCACTCATGCCACACTGCCTCGCTTGAAGGCTGCCATGCCCTGCCACTGGCACTCGCACCCGCTGTGCCGCTCATCGCGCGCGGCCGTGGACCCCACCCATTTTAACCATAGCAAATCTGCAAATTTTAGGGCTGAAAACCGAGATGTGAATTGAAACTGGCATTCAGCGAAGATCCGATTCCTTTCGCTTTGGTTTTGTTTGATTGAAAACCACCACCGTACTGCCCTCTTAGTGCATTTCTTTGTATGTATCAGATTACGGCCAATTCTATTCAATGGGTTTTCACGCGTGCACCTGCACTAACAGCTCATGAATTGTTGAGTGTCGCTCAAGTGCGGTACCCAGACACGTCTCCTGTTGCTTATCAATTATACGATATAAATTTCAAATAGTTGTTCAGAATTTTAACCATCAGATACTAGCTGTATCTCCTTTCTTACTCCCATAACACCTCGGGATAGTATTCTGACCACAGCATGGTATCAGCTTTGAAGGCGCATTCCACATCTCGCTGAGGATGGCCATCATCTGAACATTATCAGCGAAAAAGCTAGGGTGAGGTGCCCGTTCTTAGATGGGCACATCACCCTTTCAGCAAAGATGTCGGACAGAGCACACGATCGGGCCACCAGGCACGCGAAATGAGTTAACGTGCCCGATGCGCGGAAGGCCTGTCATATTCTCCGCATGCATCAACTGCCACGCTCGGAAAGGTGTGTCCGCCGCAAGCTCACGCGACTAGTTCCGATCCGGGCGTCGTGACTTGCATCCTTTCGTACTTGAGAAGGGGAGGGAGTGGCAAAAAGTCACGATGACTACTTTCTAGGTCCTAGTACCTTGAAGGAATCGTCCACGGGAAAATAAGTTTTCTTGCTACCCATATGTTTATGTGTACTTGCTTAATGAGAGCCATATGCAAAGAAAAAGTGATATTCCGGCTAAGATACAGTTCCTCAAACTGGCGGCCTAGAGGGCGGGGTCTCCGAGTGAGTGCGTTATCCCGTCCTTCGCTGTGCTAAGAAACGGAGAGTGGGACTGTTTACGTAATTTTCTCTTCCCACTATGCGTCTCTGACCGCGGCGGACGATGGAGCGGGCACTTACTCGGAGGCCCCGCCCCCTCGGCCGCCACTCTATGGAGCTGTATCTTTGCCGTACTCTTACTTTTTCGCGTGAAATTTTGCATGCGGCCCTTGTTAAGCAAACACAACACAGATGCATGGGTAGCAGTAAAGCTCATTTTTCGTGCACGATCCCTCGAAGGAACGGAAGCCAATGAAGCAATGTTTGGAAATGTGGCTTTGAAGGAGAAGGAGATACAGATAGGGTCCCATTTTTTCGTGCACGATTCCTTTGAAGGCAGTGGTAGGGCTAGTTAGCTTGTCTTATTCATTCTAGTCTCTGGTACTCACCGGTGGACGTTTTCACCACGAAGCTGACACGTTGAGCACCACGTCATTTCTATCAATACGGCTCTAATACGATGCGATAAGAATCATTCTGCTTTACATTACTCCACGCCTCAGTCATTTTTCGGCAAAGTCAACCCTAGGAGGCCGGCAGGGATAAGAAAGGCGGCTTGAGCTACGAAGGCTGCTTTCGCTACTGGGACCCTATTTCGCGAGAATTTCCCCATAGATAGGCTTCCTAAACCCTTATTTTCCAAGTGAACGACATCTTTCAGAGATTCCTTATCACCCACATTACCCCTATCACTGTCTTTAACAATTCCCTTTGTTGCCTCGTTCCTCGACTTGTCTTGTGAGTTTAAGAGGTCTTCGGCATGGAGGACATGTGAAAGGTGCACACATTGGTGTTTACGGCCTATCAGAAGCAATGAAAATTGGCCGGCTCCAGAAATGTGGGAGCCTTGTGAGACCTGGGCAGGATCATATCTGGGCTGCAGGCTGACTACCATGAGTGTGGTCATTCAGTTGAGGAGTGTTTCTGAGAAGTACGATCCCATGACAAAGCTGGTCTCTGTAGAACTTCGCGAACCGATAGTCTAGTCCTGCTAGATAGTTGAGCAGTATAGAGACTACTCGATCGCCCTAAAATTGCTAAAAAACGGGTGGTCGAGGAATTGCTTTTCAATATGACCCGCTCTCTTTTTCCGATCAAAAATACGATTTTCTCTCCAGAGAGTTTCTTTGAAAGTTCGTCAACGCTTACTTGACCGTGTGAAAATAAACAGTGAGGTGAAGAAAAGTCTTATGAATGAAAGGAATGCGATGCGTTAGGATGTGAATGAAAACCGGGTCCGTCTAATTTCCGGTCTAATTTTGATTAAAAACAAAAATTCGGTTGAGCACCTCCTCAAAGTGATGTGCAAAGGGTGGGGCGTCCGGAGACCGCGACCACGAGCGCTCTAGGGGAGCGAAGACGCGACGCCAGTTCGACTGACACGCATGTGGTTATAACGCTGTGCAATGCGCTGTCTTGTAGGTGACGTATTGTCCGGGAACCATGCCATAACATTAAGATGAGTGATGTAATATGGCCAAGATGTTTAGCGAAGGCCGACTTGTTATTGCAGCAGTCTTGAACTGCTGCCTTTTTTGGGCGCGAGCTAGGATCAGACAGAGGTGCTATCGCGGTGAGGTGGTGGGGAGGGGGGGGGGGGACCCTACTACGGATATTATTTTTACCCAAGCTTAGAAGGAGAAAGGACCTCACTTTACTCCATTGAGGCCAAGCGAAAATGGACTTAGTATCCAGACTGAGGGCGGAGGTTGTGTAGTGACAGGTAGCGCGCACCCCACTCTTATGGTGCGGGGATCAAATCCCGCATCGACGCTCGCCCAGGCCAACCAAGCCTTCCATCCCTCCGGGATCGGTAAATTGGTACCAGACTCGTCTGGGAGGATAAAAGCACTGACTTGTACATCGGCTGGCGACCGCAAGTCATTGTATACGCCTTATCACATTCACCAGCCAGCACGATTCTGAATGGAACTAGATTGTGCGGCGCATCCCACAGAAGCGATTGATTAACGCCGAAAACTTTATCCTTTATCCTTTATCCTTTATCCATACTGACCCCTCAAAGATGCGTCCAAATTGCTTATATGTGCATTGTTTTATGGGATCCCCCCTCATTGCGATAGCACTCAAACAGAGTTTTCTCGTGCTTTTCATAGTCGAAGAGAGACACTTTGAAACGTGAAAGGCTTGCGTGATAGTGCGACTACCTGCCAGCTTCAGCTTGGAGCAACTTCACTGAAGTCGGACGGTGAATCACGACAAGTTCAGTAAGGCCGCAGTCATACTTTGCGGTGCCGGAGGCATGGCGTGGCTGCGTGTCTCTGCGTCTCCACCTAAGCCACCCTGATTCGTTGCCTGCGTCACCCTGCACCTCCCCCATGTCACTCTCCCTTGCTGCCTGTGAATGCAGCCACACCCTGTCGGCGGTGGGTATGACCGCGGCTTAAAGGAAAGGCGGTCCTAAACCTGAAGCAGCATACGGTCTCAGCACCTGATGAACAGTTTAATAAGCCGAGGCGCGAACCAAAATACAGAGCTTCAGCGCCCTTGTCCATGTCGTTAGTGCAGAACATTTTATGTATCGATCTTGAAAAGGTGAATATAAGGTTTCTCGTTTCAAAAGTACTGGGAGGTTGCATAATTATTGCAAATTTTAGCCTCTTTTTTCATTTCAAACGTGGTGTTTTAAATGTTTTTTCTATTGATTTCGAATAAGTTCTAATTATAAATAATTGCCACTATTTGTTTTAGGTAATGAATATGCGTGCTAAACGCCATATACATTTCTCGAATATGTTCAACGTTATTGTTGGATAAAATTTGCTGAAAAAAATCCCTCATATTTCAGTATGATACGTAAATAATATTCGGTGTTTTATATATTTGATACTATTATTTCTGTGCGAATGCACTTGTAACTTTCCACAACCCAACAATCGATTGGGCAGGTCTGTTTGCTGTCCCGATATCGATCAATTATTCTGTTTGGCTTTCGCCGACCACGTATCCTGCTATTCCCATACCATTGACTTCTATTTAACTGTTCAGTGGTTCTCTTCATGAATACATTGATTTTTAAATTTGGTAAAATAGCTCCCAAAAAAGTAAATAAATCTTATTTTTATAAAATGTGCCCGGTTGGATGTGTCGATGACTTGATGGGCGGACGTGTGCGAGGAGTTCTACCAGTCTATGCCAATGAATCAACCACCGCGCATTTTGCTGCCCCCAGTTATCGATCGAAATGGTTTTTGAGCCGCCGTCCTCGCTGGTTTCACGTTTCGTTTCATTTTACTCACACATTTTTCGGTGGACGATTTTGTGCTCAGCAGCCACTCCAGCTAACCTGTTAAGCTTTCCATTCCACCTCCTTGATTTCTTTGGTACTGCCTCTGTTACTCGTTAAAATAGCATAAATAAAAAATGGTGGCAAACTATAAAATGCCCCTCCCCTACCCCATTTAGATAATAGGGCTTTATTTCAGCAGGGTGAAGGAGAGTGCGCTCATTAAAGGCACACCAGGCGATGATCAGATTAGCGGTTTACTTTCTTACGGCAATTAGGTCCTTGGATAACTGACTGCTCACGCTGCATCTTTGTTGCGGCTGCACGATGCGCCCTTACGTGCTGTGCCTGCTTGAAGACAACCGGACCACGCCCAGCCAACCAAATCACGCCTGGTTAACGAACGAATTTCTAATGTGTAAGCTGCTTCCATCATCGAAATGGCTGTTCCATCAAATTATCTTCTCCTGTCGCAAGTCTTCTTTTCCAGGTGAGCGCTGTCCCCTTGAAAAATTCTTCGTCTAAGGCTGGGTGTGGTTTGGTTGGGTGGGCGTGGCTCGCTTGTGTTCAAGCAGGCACAACACCGTGAGGGTGAACCGTGCAGCCGCAACAAAGGTGCAGTCTGAGCAGTTATCCAGGGACCTACTTTTACCAAGAAAGTAAGCAACTAATCTCTATCACGTTCCTTAAATTTCTTATCTCTTTCTCTCTGAAATTAAAATGCATTGATTGTAATCTTGGGCTGCTTCCGGATTCATTGACAGTCCTGGGATAAATTTTTGGAGATACTCTTTCGCACAAAATGATGTGTGGCTGCCGGAACGCTCTCTATTCTATTTCCTTCTGCCCTCGTATGTTTGAAGGAATCGTCCACGGAAAAATTAGTTTTTCTGTTATTCGAAACTTATGTTGTAGTTGCCTAATGTGGGCCACATACGAAGCTTCACGCGAAAAAATGTGCATCCGAGTAAGATACAGCACCACAAAGTCTCGGCCGGGTGGGCGGGGCCTCTGGACAAGTGCCCACCCCGTCGTCCACCGCGGTTGGAGACGCATTGTAGGAACAGAACGTTACGTGAACAGTTTCACTCTCCGTTCCCAACCGCGGCAGGCGCGGGACGGGACCTTTACTCAGAGGCCCTGCCCACCCGGCCAAAAATTTGGGGAGTTGTATTTTAGCCGAGTTCTCACTTTTTCGCGTGAAACTTTGCGTGTGGCCCTTATTAAGCAAATACAATAAAAATATATGGGTAACAAAGAAACTCATTTTGCCGTGGACGATTCTTTTAATGCTGATCGTTCTGATCGATCGTTTGTTACCATTTCTACATCTGTTGGTGTCTATATCGTTTCAGTGAGAAGCCCGGTTTTTTCCTGCAAGTTTAAATCTGTGCTATAGAATGCAGACGAAGAGAGTGTCTGCCGGGACGCAGAAAATAATTACAGCCTCATCCAGTTTTATGTCTATTGTGGTTAGACACACACATGAGAATCAGCTGGTTGAACTATTCAATCAGCTGATGCTGATCTAACGTGAACGAGGGGTGGATGATAAATGTGCAGAGAATGGAAGGAAGGGGGAGGGGCGAATGAAACTCATTGAAACCCACTGAGTGAATGGTAACAAAGGATACTTTTGCATATTTCATAATCGCGCGGGTCGCCATTCTAATCACTGAATCAACAAAAACGCCCCCCGAACTGTCTGTTCGGCTCCCATTCATTTGACGCACCGATGGCTGAGTAGTGTTTAGGCAGGCTTGTTTTCGAGTCAGGGCAGGTTTTTTTTTCATTAAATGGTCTTTCATTCTCACTATTTTTGTTGATAATTTTACTATATTATTATTATATTTTGAATTATCATTATTATTATTGTGATTATTAATAATATCATGATAATTATTATCTTTATTATCGTTATTATTAATGCTATTATTTATACTTATAAATAAAATTACACTTATTATATTTATATTATATTATAAAAAAATAGTAGCTATTACTTTTGATATTTTCGATTTTTGATAACTGCTGTTTATCGCCGCAGCTCGCGATGCGGAAGTTACTACAAGGATGCTGAGTTATGGGCAAAAGTTTCGGTTTCGGACGGGACTCGAACCCGCTCTTTCCGAGGATATGTGCTAATTAGCAGTTTGCCCATAACTCAGCATTCTTGTAGTAGCTATTACTATTATTAGTGGTATTACTACTATTATTGATATTACTAGATTTGTTGTAATTTTATAATGCAATATTTGACCTTTTGCGGGCCGTATTTATTTGTACTATCGCTATTTGTACTCATACTATCGCTAAGGTGGATTGTGATCAGAAAGAAACAAAGCTTATGTTTATACTGTTTTTTCGCTGTGTTGTTTGTTTGTTTGTCCAACTAATTTTGTGTCCATGTACTCTGGCCATCTTTTATAATATTGTAACCGACTTCGTTTTCATAAATTCGCCTCCGGATCGCTGTTAAAAGATCACCAGTGTAAACGCCAGAAAATTGGGTTGATTTATACGGTGCATTATCAGCAGCTATCTCTGGAGTGACGCCCTGTTCCTTGATTCATTTCATCAACAGGTTGCCATCTTTTTCGGTCGCTGTTGCTTCTTCAAGAGTTTTACGAGACTTGCGGGTGATGGGGCAGCCATGTATAGACAGATGGGACCATGATTCGTGTTCTTCTAGTACGTCTTTAAACCTAAAATTTTGAAAGACACTGTAACAACACCTTGCTTCTGAGCGAATAGTTATGCTCAGCTATGATACAGGGGGTGCCAAAAAAAGTAATTTTTCTCCTTCTCTCTCAGTCCTACTTTGGTCGAACTTTAGCAAATTCTGACGAGGTATTGCCACTCTCAAATTCAAGAACACACCTCATACTATCACTGAACTCCGTCCAGCACGAACAGGATCGGGAGCTTATTCTGAGTGAACATGATGTGTCACCTATTCGGCAAAATCCGAGGTCTCGCCACCCTCGTTTACAACCTTGCAAAGGTCCGTTCACCCTGGGTACCTGAGGGGCTTCTTACTGGGTGGTGTTCTTGAACATTTGTTTTCTCTGGGTTTATAGCGCCCTTTGTCCAAGGAACAGAATGTCCATTACCACTGCAATCCTTCCGGAAGCTGGTTTGAGGCATGAAAAATGACACTCCGGATCGTAGAGCGTTTCCCAAGCAGCAGGGGCTGTATGACTTTTATGAACCGAAAGGCCAATCCTTAGGAAGCTTCCCACAAAAGACCCATCATTAAAGGTGGCTTCACTGCTTTAAGCGGACCTTGATACCGTAGGTGCTCTGAAGCCCAAATGCGTCGACTGAAGGCTCCGTATTTTGATGAAGAGGAAAGTAGTGAGTCTCAGCTTGCTCTTGTTTCTAAAGAAACATTCCGGGAATATTTTGTCTTTTTACTTTTACCTCTTTCGTTACCCCATTTTGTATACTTGGCGGATTTGAGCCGGAGCAAGATTACTTTTTTTGACACCTCCTGTACGTGCGATATGGCAGCCATGTATGTATAGGCCGATGGGGCCATGAACTGTGCTTTTCTAGCACGTATACTTTTTATACTTTTTCATGCTGGTGATCCGCAGTTGTAAGGTTTCTTTGATGTTCCACTGTTTTTGGTATTACCTTTTATAATTACGTGGGCTGTTGCTTACGTCAATAAACAAACAAACAACGTCATTCAAACTTGACGAATTTGTAACAAACTTTGCGTCTGGGCGGATAACTGTGTTGTACTGTTATATAATGTTATAAGCTTTGCTGGTGCCCATCATTTCTCGCATTACTCGATGAAGTGCAAAGCGGGTTCATTTTAAATTGCATTCAGCTTAGATCAAGCCTATTTTGCATCACTTCATTATTTCGTTATTTGATGCGTGTAGTAGTGTATGACAGCAAAGTTGGTTGAGTTAAATAAGTTGGACGGCACAATAATAGCCCAATCAAATACAAATATTCAAAAGACAAGGGATAGAGGAAATTAGACCAACCACTAAAAATCTCAGAAATTATTAAAAACTTCATAAATCTGGAATAGTTGGAATATACTTTGGAAAACCCTATTTCAATGGGATGGGTCAAGGGATACACAATATTACGATGCATTTCCTTCCCATGCAAATCGAGTGTGCCGCAAATCTCCCTACTTAGCAGTATTTATCAGATCTGATCACCCACCATTGATATCTCCCACCCTCCTCCGTATAAAGGATAAGAGGTTAAAGGTAATGGCGCCCATCAAGCTCTTCTTGGATACGCCACGTACTTTAGTTCCATTCAGAATTGTGGTGCCTGGTGAATATGATGTGGCCTATACAATGACTTGCGGTGACCAGCCGATGTACAAGTTAGTGATTTTATTCTCCCAGACGGGTCTGTTACCAAGTAATCGATTCCGAAGGGACGGAAGGCTCAGTTGGCCGGGTCGGACGTTGATGATGGATTTGTTCCCGTACCATGAGAGTGAGGTGTCCGTCACCAGTCAATTATCCACCTCCACCCCCACAACACTTGAAAAATGAGGGTCCTGCGATTCTCGGTACGTGAGTTGTGATTTCCGGTCAAACAAGGAGAGACACACCAACAGCTGATTAGCCCCTTATATAAAGTAGGATAATGGGCCCTAGATGGCGCAATGACAAGTGGTGCCATACCACAAATGCTTTCAAATGGGTTTGATTTCAACTGTACGACTTCAGTCGAGTCATCCTTTTATCCCATTTAAGTTGCTCACCGCCAGACTATCCTGCCATGCTAACTCCCTGACTGGCTTTTATAGTGCTCTGTGTGGCCCCATTTCGCATTCAAATGCTCACCGATTACATATGCAGAAGTCGTATGAATGGCACACTCCAATAAGGGGCCGGTCGGTCATGAGAAAAAAATTTCGCACGGCATCCCACAGTGCAACGCTTGGGAGCTACAAGCGCTGTGTGTAGTTGGATCCTAAAGCGATTTCTTCGGTGAATTCTGTTTCAAATAATGCACTGCAGGGTGATCGCTATAGGACCCAACTACATGCGGGACCCTTGCACGTACGCATCGCGTCCCGCGCCGTGCATACTATGATGGTAAATCCTGTCCTGACGATGGACACCGTTCAAGAAGAGACTGATCGAGAAAGAACACATTATGCTTTTATATCTGGGGCCTTAATTGATTACAGTATAGGAGACAGTATATGGAGAGGCGTCAAATTGCCATCGCCGAGTCCATAATTGCCAATAGTATTAGCTGAATGAATTACATGATACAATCAAGCTTTTCGCCTCCCCCGACCTTGCTAACAGGTACCAAAAATGTATGACGGTATCGAAGAAGCCTCGTTTGAACAGTACCCGCAGTGTCTATCGTAGGCCAGATGAATAGGTACTTATGTAGGCTTTCAAATAATGTGATGTGATTACGATTTAGTATGGGCGGCGCTGGTGAATATGGAGGGGCAAAAGTTGCTCTCCACACACCCCCCCCCCCACGTCTCCCCTTCAGGCTTGCAATCACTTCCTCGTGTACCCCACCTTTATTGGTCCCATTTTGCCGGGATGTGGATTTCGATGCATTGGTCCGAAATGCACCTCCTGGGGTATGTCTATTTTCACATAGAGGGTGCCTCGTGTGTCCTCGAAAAGGTTGGTTAAAAAACCTATTTTGTTCATTTTTGTTTTTGAAGATTATAATTTTATGGAAAACTAATTTCGCTTGTGGATGGTATTTTAGTCTCCTTTATATGGTATGTGATATCTGTCCATCCAAAATCATCATAATGAAATATCGATCGAATTCGAATAGCCTGTCGCAAATCGATCGAGAATAGGGGGGATGGTTGGTCGGGCTGTAGTGTAGTGGTCGGCTGGCGGTCGGTTGACCGAGCCGAGCCTCACCGACGACGTTTGCATTTTTATTCGTCCCGTCGTTTCAATGCTCTCATCGATCGCCCTCTTTTATTTGCCAGTTTTGCTGTGAATTATAGTTGTTACAACTATTATTATCCCAGTTTATCTATAATTACAGTGATAGTTTTTATTATTCTTATAATTATTATGATTACCGTTGAATTTGCATTATTTCTGTAATTATAGTGTTGTTAGTATCACAATTAGGGGAACTTTGACCTGTGTCATTGTTGTGTGCCAGTCAAAACCACCATAAGACCTTGCGCCGCAGAACAGCCATTAGCTGTCGTCGTCTCATAAAGGTCATCATTACCTGAAGTGCCATAATCGATTTTGTCGATCGATAAAATTCGTACGCACCATTTTGACCATTATTGCTACGATTATCAGAATTAGGATACGCAAAGATTTATTAGGCGAAAATCACGCTCGAGCTCTCAGTAAGGTCTGAGTAATTGGGAATGCGTTACCTAAATAACAAAAAAATAATAATAAAAGAAAAATTTGTGACTGATGAAATATCGTGTTGCTGTTGTGTATTACCATTTGAAACTGTCACCATTTCTACAAAAATTTCCCCTCCCAAATTTCAAGCATCAAACCTAGTTCATTCGAGTACTTTGGTTGAGAGTGGTAACTGGTAACTATTCCACTATACCTAACCTCATCGAGGGCATCTTAATCACTGGGTTAGGATGATACCTGGTAAGCCCCAGGCTTTGGTTTAATTCGACCATGATCCTTCCGGCATTATGTGAATATGGAGCATTGTGGTAGGGGAGAGCATTTCATAAATTTAAACCAGTGAAGGTGAAGGAACATAACCCCTCTCTTCCAACTTTCAAGCATCAAACCTAGACCATGTGAGTACTCTAGTTGAGAGTGGTAACTGGTAACTATTTCACTATACCTAACCTCATCGAGGGCATCTGAATCACTGGGTTAAGGATGATACCTGGTAAGCCCTAGACTGTGGTTTGATTCGACCATGCTCCTTCCGGCATTATGTGGATTTGAAAGATTGGGGTAGGGAAGGACATTTTAGCAAATATAAATAGGTAAAGATGAATAATGGAACCAAAAATAACTTGAGGGTTTTTGGATTCTATCCAAGCTCGGAGGGGAAGCTGATCTGTGTGGAATGCTTCTCAATTCTGAGCTTGAAGCGCATTCCACATGTCGTCAATCTGTGTCCTCGCAGTGTCCCTAAGAACATCATAAATTATCATTAATCATACTCTGCTACCTAGCAAAAGGTGTGATTATAGATCAGGCTTCCTGATCGCCCCCAAAACGAAAAATCCGTTATATGGTTGATCAGAGGAATTCCTCCGTCAATATGGCCTTTCCTATTTCCAACCTTGAATATGAGGGGGTATAACCCCCTCGAGGATTCCTCAACCTTCGTTTGACCTGTTGGTAACTTCTATATTGTTCAGAAGCGTGTGGGAGTACCTTGCAAGTGGATTGATTTTACCGTTTTCCTTACGTGTTGGCCGTTTCTACCATATAAATGACCTTTTCATCCCATAATCAGTCACCAATTTTGTGCAATAGCTAAAAAGCGCCGAATGTTTTGTTTGTTACTATTCTAACATTTTGTTGTTGTTTCTTTACCAATGTTGCGCCTCGAGTGCAAGAAAATAAGTAAATAAATAATAGATTTTGAGGAAGTGACCCACTTAGAACAATCAAATCTTCCATGTTGAACACATGGTAAAGGTTCCATTTGCGAGAACAAAAACACCATTTTACTTTCGCAAAACTCTACAATACATTGCAGACTCCTTTCAATCGCTTCTGTAATATTCATTAAGAATTCGGTGCGTTGCGAATCTCAAAGGGTGTTGTACAGCGTCAATCAGAGCACTCCCAGGTGTCGAGGAAAATACTTTAGCACAACCTCCCTCCCTGTACGGGTGCCAACTACGACCCCTTTTTTAACGTCTGCGGTACCAGGAACTGTTGCCAGATCGTACAACTGCGTATGCATTTCCTTGGCAGGCTGTTCAGAGTTCGCGATTCAGGCGACTGGGTGATTAGGCGGGCAGGTGAACAGGGATTCAATCGATCATGGTGAAGAAGTAAGGATACGTAGCGGTCACTTGAGTGATCGCCTGATAACCTAATCGATACGACTCTTTATGTCCGCCTATTCATTCACAATACCCTTGAACTCTAAAACCTCCCACTTTGGCTTTTAACTGCAAGTTGAAGCGGGAATTTATTTTATCGGATTGTTTCATTAAAGAGCTGTTTATGGTTTTTGTGATTCAATACAGAGAATCTACATGCCTGAAAAGATTTTAGTGTAACCCTTGTTTTTCCTAAAAGCATACTGCAACACTGACCTCGAAAATCTCTGGTGCTGTGGTGAAAATCGATTTTCCAAGGTTCCGCCTATTCATTCACAATACCCTTGAACTCTGAAACCTCCCACTTTGGCTTTTAACTGCAAGTTGAAGCGGGAATTTATTTTATCGGATTGTTTCATTAAAGAGCTGTTTATAGTTTTTGTGATTCAATACAGAGAATCTACATGCCTGAAAAGATTTTAGTGTAACCCTTGTTCTTCCTAAAAGCATACTGCAACACTGACCTCGAAAATCTCTGGTGCTGTGGTGAAAATCGATTTTCCAAGGTTGACATGAAAGCATTAATCATGCGGCGTTGAATGTGTCGGCTGTTTTTCTACTGAACCAGTTCCTGGAATTTCCCACGTCGCGGATCTGAAGTCGCCTTTGTTTTTCATATGTAAAATTTATTAGTTGACTCACAGACTGATTATGTGGCCTCGAGGGTAGAGAGCGTAGGTGGTGTAGTGAAATGTGGCGCGCACTCTCAGTCTCATGATACGGTATCAAATCCTGCATCAACGCTCGCCCAGGCCAACCAAGCCTTTGATCTCTACGGAGTAGATGTCTTGGTACCGTAACGTATTCGTCTGAGAGGATAAAAGCTCTGAGTTGTACGTCGACTGGCCCTCGCAATTCATTGTACAGGCCAGATCACCTATCACCACTAGCTGAATGAAACTCGTAGAATGCGCGGCGCATTCCTGTCAAAGGATTGATTGAACCCAGGAATCTCATCCTAACTCCAAAGCAGGCTCTCAAATATATACTTTCAAAAGTAACATCTCATGGTACTAATAGAAGAAATGACAGGGGACGGTGAATACCATTTAACTTTCCACTTGCGTCAAATCTTGTCTCATGCGAAATTCTTCGTATCTTCTGTGCTCCGCATACCGCCATCCCCGCTATCCAGTTTCTTCCTTTATGGTTGGAACGAAGACTGTACCTTTGAGCTTATAATGTGAGAAGAGGTTTCTGGCCTTCGACCATCAGGAAATCGCATTAGGGACGCGCTATCCTGTCACATACCTATCAACGTTGACGATTAAGTCTTTTGTTGCACTCCCCCCCCCCCCCCCCGAACCCTACTCTTCACCTGCCCTGCTCTTCTTTATGCGTGTACGAGTCGTTCTGTCCTGAGCAGAAATGAAGGGCTTGCAAGGAAAGTTCAAGTTGAAGAATTACTGGGCTTCGAGCTGTTTTGGGGAAGCGAAGACTGCTAAAGGAATCGTGCTTGGAAAAATTAGTCTCTCTGTTTCCCATATCTTTATGTTTGACTGCTTAATAAGGGCCGAATGTAAAGTTTCACGCGAAAAAGTCGGATTTCGACAAAGTGACAGCTCCTCAAAGTGACGGTCGAGGAAGCGGAGCCTCTTAGTGAATGCCTGCCCCGTCGTCCGCCGCGGTCGGAGACGCATAGTAGGATGAGCAAGGTACGTCAACGGCCTTATTCTTCGTCTCGATCGGCGCTGGACGGCGGGGAGGGCTCTTACTCTGAGGCTCCGCCCCCTCGACCACCACTTTGAGGAGCTATACCAGGGTGACGGTTGGGACACACGAATCTAGGCCATGACCCTGTGACAGCCTGTGGCCTTTGCCCTGTTGACATGAATAATTCAGACAATTTGACTATACAACGGAACAGACTTGCAAGGAGGACACGATTTACATGAACAAATTGTTTGAATTAATTAAGGCTTAGGTCAAAGGCCACAGGCTGTTACAGGGTCACGGCCTAGATTCGTGTGTCCCAACCTACACCCGCTGTACCATGGCAGGGTTCTCAATTTTTCAGGTGAAACTCTGCATGCTGTGGACAAACTTAAAATATGCATTGAGCAGATACAACAAATATATGGGTAATGGAAAAGCTCATTTTTCCATGCGCCATTCCTTTGGGACCGTGAAGTCAATGAAGCAATGATACGAAAACTGTGGCTGAAGGGGAGAGGGAGTTCCAGTAAGAATTTGGGTTTCAAAGTTCAACTCGATTGCTCAAAAGCGGTCCTACGAGATGTTGTAGAAGGAAGCAAGACAGTTCTGGGGCTTTATCGAAAGCTACCGAGGTGTTGGGGGAAACGAGTAATCGTCTGCTTCCTTGCTGGCTTAGTTTTTTTTTTGAAGAGCTACGAAGGCGCGAATGGGCATTCAATAAAAAAATGAAGTTCCCAAGGCTCCTTCTGAGCAAGTAACCCTTCTGGCTAGCTTATTGAGTCTTGTAATGTGAACTGATTTTGTGTGGTATACGCCATGCATCCGGCTTTTATCGGGAATAATAGGAATGTTGAAAGGTTAAATGACTTTTTAAAATAGGCGCGATAGTAGTGAAGATGTTAAAAATCGTTCAAGTTATTTGTCGATTTTTGTAGAACAAAAAAAACCAGTTGAACCAATAATGGCATAATCATGAAAGCGCGGCTCCTGTATCCACTCTGCTAGGCCTGTCTAAAGCACCTCGCAATGTTGGTATTACGGCAAGTACGTTTTTCTTCAAACGTACCGCTTATTTGCAAGTACATCGTTCTTTACCTATATTACACATCTCATAGTTACATATACTCTTTACGTACATTTTTCATGAGTGTCTGGTTGTCTGAATCTGACTCCGCCGACTGCCGAGAGAGATGCAGAGAGACACGCATTGATTCTTGATAGCTGTCCTCGTGTACGAACACCTTTACTGACAGCCGTTTGTCACTGATTTGTCATAATGAACCCGATATGATCTTTATTAGACCTTTGAAATCTACCCGAGCAAAAAAATGTGAAATTTTGATTCTTCATGGGCTGTATTGGACTTTTTGTTGTACTTGGTTGACCTTTACAGATTTGCCTGGCCTTGGTCGGCCCAGGCTAGTTGCCTGATCAGATCAGTATCGCCACACAATGCTGGCTAATTCACGATTCTCGCGCTTTTTTTTTCTGGATATGACACATGTGTTCCCCGTGAAGTGTAAAAGGGCGCGGTAATTAATGAGCTACAGATCGTGCTTGTCTGTCAGAACGCTTTACATGTGTATACGCCCTGGTTTTTACGACGTATTGTTCAGAGAAAAATGAAAATTTGATTGATTGATTGGGGTTTCGTTCATGTAAACATGTCGGTCAGCTTTTGAACTAACACAATCGGAAGCTGGTGTGGTTTATACAGCTGGAAGCTCTATTTTCCATTCACAAGGACAAGGATTTTGGTGGAATGGCAGCAGGGTGGATTGATAGTGAAGATGCCGGGGGGGGGGGGTAACAAGCACCCTCCCCCCCCCCCTTCTCATGTGTCGCATAAAGTGAAGAATCTCTGTGACTTGCAAGTCATCAGGAAATGATCCAAGTGGAGTGCTCCGTAGTACGGGGCGAATTCCGGAAAAAATTTCGTAAATTTTTTCTTGCAGTTCGATAATTTTCTAGTGTTTTTTCTGTTTTTTTCCTCATTGAAACAACAAACACCAACTACGAATCGACTCCCATGGAGCTATTAGGTGTCCCGAAAGTTCCGTAAAACCTCGACCTCTTTCTTTAAAATTTATTTCTTTACAGCATATAGCCTTTTGCAGCATGTCATATATCATTCGGAAGAGTATTTTCTACTCTACAGAATGACATGTCTTGTTGACTGAAATGAGTTCACGTTGTAAAGAAATAAATTTGGAAAAGTGGTCCAGGTGTTACGGAACTTTCGGGACAACCTAATAATTAGGATCATCCCCTCGAATCGCCATCGAGTGTTTTTGACTATGCGAGCCGTTCCGATTCTTCACTTGGCACAGAAACTTTTTGTGCTGGTTTGGATGCCTATTTAGAACATAATTCTTCTGCACACTTCGAAATAATCTTGTCTCAGCAGTTAACTCTGACTTCGGACCATTTCCTTTTCATTGAGAGCTCTTGTGATTTTTCAATGCGATCCCACTTGATGTTGATCTTGTTTGCTTATATCGATCCATTTTTGTGCTACATCACTTTTCTGTGTTACACGACGGCTCCAATTTGTGGATGCCGAAACCCAATAACGGATTGTAGTAGAATTTATCTGGTATAAGTTCATACTGTGCGTGCCGAAATCTCGCCTTCCTCACTTGACCCAATCATCGTTGACCGTAAAGATTGATACATGATTACGGGGTGGAGTGCAAGTGTTCCGATTTGTGAGGTCAGGTCAGGTTGTGCGGCGGATCGCAATCAGGTAAAGACACGTAAATAACGCTGCCAAAGCTTCTCCCCTAAAAAGGCTTAGGCAAATATGGGAGAGCCCAGACGGCAGGACACGCCACCATTCGGACAATTCGCGAAGTGCGCTGACCCAGTTCGGTGCCGACCTCTAGAAACGGAACACTTGCAACACACCCCATGATTACGGAGTGTGTGTTCTATAGTCCCACTTAGCATTCTTGACCCTCCCTATGGACTCTGTCCGGGAAATAAGAGCTTTGATTTTCGTTTTCCGATCTCGTTTACGGTTATAACTTGAATTTCAAAAAAAAATCACTGCTCTGTTATTTCTTTTTCCAAAGTTAACTTTCTGTAATCTGTTTCTGAAAAAAGAAACATTCTTATATTTTTATTTCATGCCGTATTTTTTCTGTCCTTGTTATTGCTTCAGTCTTTCAAAGTGATGTTTCTGATCCTTAGTACAGGCCCCAGATGTCTTGGGAATTACATAATTTAAGAACAGCCTTTGTATACACGGCGTACTGCATTATCTTTCTCACATTGTCCTTCCCTAGAAGTCTGCCGCAACCGCGACGCGACACGCCTTGCGGCTAACTCAAACGGAACCTTTCGCGCACGGACTTTGTGACACTATTATCTTCCCGGATAGTACAATCACTCTTTCACGATAATTAAGGAGAAAGAAAAAATTGCATTTTTTCGTCTTGGAAATTTTGAAAACTTGCAATCCATTGGCCTCCTCCTGGATTTTTGCATAACGGTTACAAAAACGTTGGCAAGCTCAAAGAGTTCTAATTGTCGTAGGCTCAATCGCTTGTTGGTCCCTTGTTCATGTTGGATGGATTTCCTTCCGAAGTTTCGAGCCCACGAATCCGAAAACGACGCAAGATGAAATTTTCTAATTTGTTTTCTTAACCCCAAATTTTTTTGCGTACTTCTTTCAACATTTTCCTGAGGTACGAACCGTAGTGTGCTCACTTGAGAAAATAAAAAAGTGGTTTTCGTGCTCTACATTTTTGTAGACACCGTTGAGGGTAATTTTGAGAGATTGCGGAATATGGAAGTCGAGGTGCGCAGTGGTGAGCATTCGAGCAAGAAAAAAATGCAATAGAAATCCTATTCTTTCCTTCCTCTGCATCACTAGCCGTAAAGTGCCAGATGTAGATGGTGAGGTGCTGGTCAACCAACTGCAAACTTTGCCCCGCCCTCACAACAACTTGTACTGCGGATGCGTGGCAGCGTGAATGGCAGCGCTGCGGGATCGCGATGAAGGTCTCAGGTCGCCATTTTTCAGTGTGCTGCTCCACAGAAACTTCTGGACTGGGATGTTTCTTGAAAAGGGGCATGTCTTCCTGATACTCATTTTCTCCTTACTCCTGACACTGCTTTCGATACTCGAAGGGGGTCGTATTCATAATTGTCAGTGTCTGTGAATTATTAATTGGGGAGAAACCTTACTGGGCTTTGTCCGTCCTTTTCGTCATCTTGCTACGATAATGATTTTTGAAACCTGTTCTCGCTTAACGCTGATGTATTCTTTTTAATTACCTGTGTACCGTTTCAATTTTACGAGCTGTGTATTCAAAGGTACACTTCGCGATTATCAGATCGGTCGATTTACCTTCTTGGAGAATCCTTATGTACCTAGTCAGTCAGCTTTTCGCTTCGCTTCGGTGCCCTATCACTGCCCCACACCTGCTCGAATCCACTGCGACGCCGCCCATTTTGCTCGATTGACCAATAAGATAGCTCAAGTGGGTGGCGTCGGAGTGAGTTCGAGGTGTAGCGTCGTGATAGGGCACCGTGGCGACGCGAAAATGGTGCAGCCTGACTAGGTACCCGAGGATCTACTGTTCCAATAAGTGAGTTGACCCATCTAATTTTCGCGAAATGGGCCTTAAAGCACACTTTGTTATAATCAGATTAGTTGACTCACCTTATCGGGCAGTATATGCTTGACTGATTGGTGGGCCACGTGCACCCTTTTTCACGCCGACATGGCGCTACACGCGCTTGAACTCACTCTAACCAAGCCCTTCCAGCCGCTTATTAGTAAGAAGCTCATGTGGGCGTGGCCAGCGTGGGTTCGGGCGGTGTAGCGCCGCGATGGCACCCTGTGGCTGTGCAAGAAAGGCTCAGCGTGGGTAGCTGCTCAGGGGTTTACAGTGAGTGGACTGATCTGATTATTGCCGAGTGCGCCTGTAATAAGCTTTATTCAATACGGGACATTGACAAGGTTTTTGCAGAACATGGGTGATTTGGAACGAGTGCGGGCTGAGGTGATTCGGCTCGAGGGGGCCCTCCAAGAAGCGATCGCTGATAAACATAAGGTGAGTGGCGTGGTATATTACCTTTGCCTCATAGGCTCCTTCCATCAATCCTCCCACCAGTTCCCTCCATAACGATTTCAGGCTGCCGAAGTTGGTCTTAGTCTTCTGCAAGAAAAAGAGGCTTTAGAACTGCGATTAGCTCAACTACAGACGCAATATGACGCCGCGAAGGTCGAAGTGGATCAGGCCAATCAGGTACGGTATTGATTGATATGAGTTTGATTTATTTTCATAGCTGTATTACAATTAGAGAGTGTTCAGAGTTAGCGATTGTATATGCGATTCAGGCGATCAGGTGATAAATAAAATAGTTGATACGCATCTTTTCCCTTCCGCCTGATCGCCTGAATCGCGAACGCTGAACAATGCCTTGAAAGATAAAGGATGAAGTTTTCGTCGTTTATCGGTTCGTTACTAGTATGCGCCACGCATTTATGTTCTACTGAAAATCGTGGTGGTAGAAGAATGCGATTCGATCAATGGAATGGTTTGCGGAGGCTAGTCAGTGTATATCTCAGTGTTGTTATCCTCCCGGACGAGCTTGGTATCGATTTGTCTAGCCCAGAGAAAGGCTGGGTCGTGTTGGACTAGCGCTGATGTAGGATTTGATCCCCGCATCATAAGAGCAAGAGTATGCGCCACCTGTCACTGCACCACCTCCCCTTGAGCAGTGCCATAATTGGGGATTCTGAATGTTATGTGACGTAAATTTTCTTATTGACTTGTCGTCTTCCTCGTGATATTACAGTTCATTTATTTAAACTTTTATTGCATTGAAAATTGAATTACTTTTATCACATTACACGAAAGCTTTCTGAGAGTCTGTCACAGCCACGACCCGACATATCTCGCGGCTACAACAAAGTGGAGTCATTTTCAATCATTTTCAAGTTTTTGCCGGCTTCTAACTTGATTTTTCAGTAGTACCATCATCCTTGTTTCCATGATAAGTTGCACCGAAATGTTGACGATTTTTCACTGCACTTGGGATTACTATGGCTCCACCTATCCCCTGAGGCCAAGGTGCCTTACCTCGTTTACTGTATGGCTTTTTGGTACTCTACAGACCCTACGGAATAGCACAGCATCGTCTGATTGTGTGTTGCGGTCTGTATTGAAAGTGGCTCCACTGGTGTTTATTATCGATAAGAAAGCTATGAGAATGAAAATGTTGAGTGTGGGAATAAAAGGGAATCTTCTAGGAATCATAAGCTGCTACAAATAAAATAATTTCTTCTTTTTTCTTCTTTTGTAAATTAGCCAACAGTATCCAGCTCTAATTTGTGCATTGGGGCCTTATCGTACGTGTTCGCAGTGCTTTTTATTCATTCTGTTGTGAAACTTACCTATCCTTACATTCCTTTCAGCGGCACTGATTACTTCCGCGAGTAAACGAAGCAATCTCCTAGTGCGAATGTCCTGACCATTTCCGCTGCACTAGCGTGAGTGGTTGTAAGTGCTAGGAAACTATATATGGAATAGTACTAACCATTGGAAAGGCTTGGCATTCGGCGAATTGCGAAAAATGGCTGGAGTGATATACGGTCGATCAGATAAAATATGGCATATGTAATGGCACTGGCAAAGAAAAAGCAGTTGTATTTCATGCGTACGATAACATCAAAGAAGTCGTGCGCGAGAAAAATGAGCTCCTCTGTTACCCGTGTATTTGCTGTATTTCTCATACAAGGGCCGCATGCAAAGTTTTACGCGAAAAAATGAGAATGCGGCTAAGATACAACTCCTCAAAGTGGCCGCCGGGGGGGGGGGGGGTCTTGGAGTAAGTGCCCTCCCAGTCGTCCGCTCTGGTCGAAGACGCATAGTGGGAACGGAAAGGCACGTGAACACTCCCACTCTCCGTGAAATCTCAGCCAGATTCTCACTTTTTCTCGTGAAACTTTGCGTGCGGCCCTTCCCAAGCTAATATAATACAACATAAATACATGGGTGACAGAAAAACTCATTTTTCCGTGCACGATTTCTTCAAGCGAAGGTTCATCCTAATGTCCTCATTTCTCATTTTGTGCCCCTGTATCCACGAATGTGCTCGCAAAGTAAAAGCCAAGCTAGAAGGATTCCGTGGCTGTAGAAAGGGACAGAAAGTGTCACTCCTGTAGTAACGGTCATTCGCTGTTACAAAGTGTCGAAAGGTTCCTGGGGTGCGATGGATCGATATATGAATCAGCACTAATTATTCAAAGCACCTGCTCGAATCATAATAAGGTGGAAGAATAGATTTCCCGGGCACATACCCATTTGGCTAGAAACTTGCATCTGTGGGTAATTCGATCCCCAGAGCGTCATAGGACATTCGCTTGACTATGTCTGGCGCCTAATTATCACACATTAAAGAACTAGTTATCACATAATTTCTGGCATTATTATTATTTTTATTGATTTTATTGCACCGCAAGCGATGGTGCCAAAACGGGCTGGATCACCAATGTCGCCTGAAACTTGTTCATAAGAGTAGTCTAAGCTTCCGAGTAAGTTTACCACACTTTTTTGACACGAAATCACTTGACGCCCGCGCCCAGAAATTTGAAGATACACCCAGCTTGGTGCCCGTGCTTGTGGCGCGGACGTCAGGCATTTTTGAGCCGAATGAGTGTCATATTCGTGTTCTTCGTGTTCTATGTACCAAATCTCCTCCGGGTGCGAGTTCTAGCCAAATCGGAATATTTCCCGAAAACCATCTCTTTTGTCCCCCCCCCCCCCCTTCCGCAAGAGCTCTAGTTAGTGAGGTTGCTTCGAGTGGATAGTGCCGATGAGCCTCTTTTTTCTGAGATGTGAGAATGCTGAAGCTGACTCCAGTTTTTTAGTATTTTTCTGTGGAGATCAGTAGGGCTTGATTTTCAAAAACTCTTTGATCGGCTTGAAGGCTAGAATCACATGAGAACCAATATTGCCGTCCGATCAGACATTCCTCACATTGCATTTTTCTTTTCTTCTCCCCTTAGCTTCCGGTCTACTGTAATCAGAGCTTCCATCTCTTTATATAATCAATAGGTGCTTACATTGTATATCGTCTCTGGTCTTCCTCCAACTCCCAGCGCCATAGTTACGACGTATTCCTCTTCCTCTGAGTTATCTAATGCTCGTGAAATATTAACAATTAGTGGTAGGCAGAGGTGGTGTAGTGACAGCTGGTTCGCACTCCCACTCTTATGGTGCACGGATCAATCCCGCATCAACGCCTGCCGGGCCAACTAAGCCTTCCATCCATCCGGAGAAGGTGAATTGGTCGGTATCAGACTCTTCTGGGGAAATAGAAGCATTGACTTCCACATCGGCTGGCCCCACATTGTAGAGGATAAATCGCATTCACCTGTCACCTTGAAATGACTAATCCAAAAATTTTATCCTTTTATCCTTTATATACTTCTCTTGGTCGTAGTTTAATAGATCTGAACTATAACCTCTACACCGCCGTTGTGCCATCAGAGGCAATAGAGTTGAGCTCGTTTTATATCGCTCTATGTATCGTTACTATCCTTCTAGGGATAGATAGCAATTTTTGTTGGAGTCACACTAAATAAATAAATGAATAATTAAATGAATAAAGGGAGCAGAAGCAGTGTTAAAAGATTCTGCATCCTTTTTTGGGCACCCATATAATTTTGTATAGGCAAAGTTTGAGACAATTCTATGTTGCTGAACGAAGTTGTACATGTGATTTGCTTGGGCAGTGTATGTCAGGGCGACGTATCTACCCTCCGAAGTGCTGCTACCCTGCGGCGTTCAGCTGTAATTATCCGCTAAGTTCAATAGATTTATAACTTTTTGAGTTCTTTACTGCCCCTCATAATATGCGCTTCATCCCTTGTCCCATGAAACATGTCTCAATTTATGTAGAGCAGTGGTAGCTCAAAGTGCCCATCCCACTTTGACTTCGCTCATCTACAGATCACGCGCTTTCATTAGAGTGAACAAAACAGTGAAGTGTTATCAGTAAAATACATGGAGCGATTAGGAACAAAATGGTTTTCAACTACCTTAATGACGTCCAAATTACCTGGACAATAAGAAAATACAAGAAATTTACAAAATTTTCCCATGGTTCGTTTTTTCTAATCAAAGTTATTTTCTTGGTAGAGATTACATAATTATGCGTCTGGTTACAAGATGTTTGATATTTTTCGCCTGACTAAAAGGTTAAGTCATTTTCCTTCAACTTTAAGTTTATTCCAACTTTCCAATAGTAACCTGTGGGGCGGGGGGGGGGGTGTGGGGGGGTAGTTTTTTTTTAATTATAAGCGGGCATCTCCTGTGCTTTCATGATCAGCCAGAAAATCGAAAATGAGTTGTACTCAAGAACTGCTTCACATTTGAACTATGAAAGTTATTTGAGTTTGTGTTCAGATGCTTGCTGAATTTCGATCTCAACACAAAGCAGCACATCGAAGTGAATTAGAGAACGAAATGACGCTTATTGAAGAAAGCTCGGCCAAGGAGAGTCGTCTCACCGATCGAATCACAGTGTTAGAAACAACGTTGCGAAATACTGAGCAGGTAATGCACCGCTGTTACGTAGCCATCATACTCTGCAGTGCAGGCGTCAGGGCGTGACTACGTCGTCTCTGTATCTCCACCCGTGCCTTTCTGTCTCCCTGTGAACGCAGCCGCGCCCTGCCGCAGGTAGGCTTGCCGGAACCGCCGTGGAGTATGAAAGCGATTTCAGGAAGCGCTTTTTTAAATTTAGGTAAAGGGATTTCCGAATGCAAAAGAAGCTGTAAGGGCGTGCGAGAGGTCTGATCCACGCGTCGTTGCAAATTTCAGTGGCACCTCTTACTGTCTACCAGATCCATCGGTTGTTCCTTGTCGAAATTGCTGCTTTAGGAGCTCGCTCGATGTCAGAGTGAACTGGAGCGGCTTAAACTTGCCCATAGTTCTGCCTCGGACACTGGAGTCGCCTTGGAAGAGGAAAGACGACGATTAAAGGTGAGTCAGTGACTGCGTCACAGATTAAATTAGTATTTCTACTCATTTGAACTGATTATCATATAATTTCTTGCATTTTACATCGATATTACTGATTTTATTTCCAGGCTGAATTGAAAGAAACTAAAGAAAGGGAGCAGAGATTAATGGGTGAATATACCGAACTCGAGGAGGAAAATATAGCACTGCAAAAAACGGTCAGTGATTGAACAATTTTGTTTTGAGTGTTCATTTTCTTTTCTACTTGTGCTACGGACTGAAGAACCCGATGGTAGGATGTGGGCTAAGGCACTTGAAATGGGTCATCGCGCCAAACGAGCTGCCTTGTCGCGCACGATGTGTGCACTGAAACTGGCCGTGCGCGAAGGGCCGTGCCGAGCCAGCTCTGCCGAATTAGAGTGTCCTGGTCTATACCATTTTACATTCGAACATTGGTGTTTTGTTTTGATTATTTGCTTTGACTTTAATTCGACTGCGGTGTTTTCAGGTGGCCAACTTACGCGGCGCACAAGTGGAGTTTGAATCGCTCAAGATTGACTGTACCAGATACGCGGATGAAATATACATGCTGAATGCTGCAATTGAAGAAAGCCAATTACTGAAAAATATCGCTGAAAAGCAGGTTTGAATCCGGAATTTAACTGAACGCTCGTTGTTTGCAATAGTGATATTGATTATGTCCCCGATAATAATAAGAGATGAGATTAAAAATGATAACGCATTCGTTTTTGTGACCATTGCTCAGCAAGTGTCGTCCTAATACCAGCGTATGTCACGGCGATGTCCTAGGCGGGCGTCGTGTGTACATTGCGGACAGGATACTCCATGGCGGGTTATCAGCAAAAGGTAACAACACGTTGATTCGGCGGGGTCTTCTTTCACGTCGAGCTTCTGCACCGCAGCGTGCAGAATACGACGCGATGCGTGCGATCTGGTGGCGCCGCATGTGGTTGGGTACCAAAGGGGCTAAACCAGATTGAGGTGTAGAGCGGGGAATCGTCCTAGGACCCGACCATCTACGTCGCTTCTAACTCTCGCACGCTTCGCATCGCAAACGATATGTCGTGATATGAAGTCCTGATGTAAGGGTAAACGCCATATTGGCTCACGTGGCCCAAAGGGGAGGAGTTTTTGTGTGCTTATCGGTTTGTAAAGCTGAAGGGTTGGGAAATTCGTCGGTCGCTCATGGAGTAGACCTGACATTATAAATCATTACTTGTGATAGTTAGTCGATTGATTTCGTAATAAGAAAAGTTTCAAAGGATAAAGTTCCTGGCGTTAATCAATCCCTTTCTGGGAAGCGCCGCACATCCTAGTTGCATTCAGAATCGTGATTGTTGATGAATGTGATGTGGTCTATACAATGACTTGCGGTGGCCAGCCGATGTGCAAGTCAGTGCTTTTATCCTCCCAGACGAGTCTGGTACCAATTTGCCGACCCCGGAGGGATGGAAGGCTTGGTTGGCCTGGGCGGGCGTTGATGCGAGATTTGATCCCCGCGCCATGAGTGTGGGGTGTGCGTCCCCTTTCACTATGCCACATCCTCCCAGTTTTCGTAATAGTTTGTAATAACTAACAATTTTATTATAAAATGTTACCCGAATAACATTGTTTTATCTGATAATATTAATGCTCTTAAGCTGAAAAAATATTATTTTTCTTGGATTAATTATATTTTGTCATTTCTTTCGCTGAAAGATTCTATTTCACTTATTCAGGTCGAAGAAGCTCTTCTAGCTGCTCAGCAAGAACGTGAACAACGACTTGCAATGAAAAAAGAATTGGATGCGGTTAAAAATGCCGAGCATCTGAGCAGTTTGACAGATATGCTCATGGGATTAGAACGACTAGGAGAGGTGAGTGCCGTCGCTTTGATTTTTTGCTTGTTGATTTTTCAAACTGAATAAGGTGGCAAGCTACACATTATCACCCATGGACGGAATGGTAGGCAGGTGTGGCCACGTGCGGTCACGTCGCGGCCATGAAGTGTTTTTATGGTAGTTTGCTGCGTCGTACCTTATGCAGTCACCATATGGAAGGCGGGAGGGGCAAAAATTCATTTGTTCTGATACGCCGTCGAGTGACGTGAGCATCGCAACGTTACTGGTCGCGGCTGAAATTCAAGATCCTCGTTTTTTGATATGGTGTTTTCAAATATGTCGTCTTTTTAGTCATTATACTTTACAGATTACGGGCTGGAGGGCCGGCCTCGCCGGACGCCTAATGTACGACATCAGACAGACAAATAAGTAAACAAATAAACAAACAAGAAAACACACTAAACGTTTGCTCATAGGAAGATCTGTTTTAAGAATGGACTGCTTCATATATAGTATGAATTTCAGGAGCCAGTACCAGTCCAACCTTCGAATGACCTTTTTAGTGAATTGCAAGGAAGTACTGATGAAAAGGTGGGTTTCGTTATCTTAGCTGAACTACCGACTGCTGAATTTTGCTTCCCTTCTAGCTTTTTTATCGATTTTTCGACGTCTAAATACAGAATAGAATAAATTCAGTGAATTCATCCTCAGAAATCATTGAAATTCAGGGGGCTCATCGATTGATTCTCGTTGATTTTATAGACATTTTTGCCTTTTTTCTTTCCATCAGTAGTTTCAAGATGGTATGATTTGTACACAGCAAATATGCCGACGACCTTTTAGAAATTGCATAATATTGTTACTCTCAGTCTACGGGTTTCACGAAATCTAAAGGAACTCTGCTTGTTGCCGAATTCGTTTTTCATCCCGAAGTCCCACAAATGACACATCATGGTTCTGTAACCTACTTATCTGGGCATAAAAAGATGCATAGCAATGCGTGGCAAAGGGTCTCTGAAACGATTACGAGGGGATATTGCATAGGGCGCTTACTTCAGGGCCTCATATGCTCAGGCATCTTTTGAACCTGTTCTATGGTGAGGTACTTCACCAAACTTTTTTTTTCCTTTCCGATTTGTATCTTTTTATGCTTACATATCATCGATCGCTTGCGTTCAGTGTTTCAATTGCAGCTTCGCGAACTCGAAGCCTCTCGTGATGGCTTGCAAGAGGAGGTGAAAGATCGAGAAAAAGCCGCTATCGAAGTTATCTCCAGTATAATGGCGAAGCTTAACATTAATTATTCTGGAGGCAAGTTTTCATTTCATAGATTTCCTTACATGTTTGTTTATTTATATTTATTGAAATACATCTAAAGGTATGCCATTGGGCCAGCCGGCAATAGTAAAAACCATGCACTAACTTTTTTATGTTTTATCTTTATTGTTATGTAGGGTTGTGTCTCGAATGTGATCTCAAAAAAATGATGCGCAAAATATAGTGTTCTCATATCCTTTTCCCTATGCCCCACTAAGATCACTTTTTTGGAAATCGCGTGTGACAGAAAATATGGAGAACAGATGAAATAGTATATTATTATAATTGTTTGAAATTCCCCTCAACGAACACCGACAACAGTTTCCAAGCATCTTTCTTCAAGTTATAATCTGTTCTATCATTTCATCTCGTGTGACTACGCGTAGATTTCCACGTTCTATCGTGTCTTTCTTCTTCTTGATTGCATCGTCTCACAAGCCCGTTTGGCCTGCCCACGTGTCCGCAACCACTTACGCTGAACGTCAAGTGGGAAGAATCACTTCCCACAATTTCAGCTTTTTCCAAAGAACCTTCTCGTATCCTGTGTTACGGCTTAAAGGAATCGTTCACGGAAAAATGTTTCTTTGCTGCTCACATATTTACGTTGTATCTGCCTAATAAGGGCCGCATGCAAAGTTTCACGCGAAAAAGTGGGAATTCGGCTAAGATACAGCTCCCCCAATTCTTGGCCGGGTGGATGGGGCCTCCTCCGAACAAGTGTCCACCCCGTCGTCCGCCGCGGTCGAGACGCATTGTAGGAGCAGAAAGTCACGTAAACAGTCCCACTCTCCGTTTCCAGCCGCGGCGGATGTCGGGACGGGGCTTTACTCGGAGGCCCCGCCCACCCGGCCGAGAATTTGGGTGCTATATCTCAGCCGACCTTAAATATACGGGTATAAGAAAAACTCATCATTCCGTGGAATTTTTCTTGGAAGCCCAATCCGTTTATTTTTACCGTACATTTAACCGTTTGTAAAACAACCTTAGGTACTCTGAAACTAGCGCACAC
The DNA here is from genome assembly GCA_963978905.1 of Trichostrongylus colubriformis. Lineage (NCBI taxonomy): Eukaryota > Metazoa > Nematoda > Chromadorea > Rhabditida > Trichostrongylidae > Trichostrongylus > Trichostrongylus colubriformis. The sequence continues at coordinate 7,736,573 of OZ022257.1, forward strand.
GTCAACGTCTGCTATTGATTGTTTTCTATAACAGACTGATTATCGATAAAGTCCAACCGTCTTTCTGTTTCAGAGCTAGATTTTCGACATGTCCGACAACAAAAGGATGTAGTGCTGGATCGACTGGAACATCTGCTAAAAGATGGTCATGTTGATGCAACGGCTGATAAAAGAGATCATGATCAACGGGCTGATATTCGTACCCTTCTACTGTTCGCTGGCGAAAAAGCCGCTCAGCTCGCCGCAGCACAAGTATGTTGTCTGCTCTATGGAGGCCCTTGTCATAGATATTCGCCGCTCTCATAAATTCATAGAATCGTTTGTCAAATTGTCTTTGAAATGGGAAAGCTCTATGGATTGGGTCAATGAACTAAAAGGGCACACCTCGATTGTAGTGTGCCGAAAATAGAGGGAACTGGGGTTCGAGAAAGGAGTTGTACGCCCAAAAAAAGAGTTCCAGAAATTAGTGACCAATGGGGTAGACAAAGTCGGTCATGAACCTGTTCTTCAAATGTTGATATGTTTTTTTTTCAATTTTGCAACGAGTATGGAGATTCGTTTTGACCACTGGAACTCCGAGTGGTATAGAATCTGTACGGTTTGTGGGTTGCTAACGCGTGCGGACGTGGTGCGGTCGAACTGAGATCAGGGTCAACCCGAGTGCATGCCAAAGTTAGAAAATTCGCGTGACCGCTTTTGGCGCTCGACATGGTGGTGCGAGAAAGGTGCCTTATTAGTTGAGTCCTGAAGCGTTTAGGTTAGGATAAGACGTAGGAAGACACAGTCATCGCTTCAGCAGCCCTCCCCTCCCCTCCCCCCCCCCCCCCCTCCTCTCCTGCCCCCTCCCCGATCGGTACACATAGCTCACACCATCGCTTCGCAAAGCGCATTTTCTGTTCTAATGGTACACACGTGGGTCAACCCTTACGTCAAGGAATATATTTAAGGAATACAACATTTTAACGCTTGCGACATTGCCTCTCCTATGCTCTTGATGTCTCTTTATAGGAACCGGAAGGGGTCCGAAACAAGAGAAAAATACAAAGAAGTGAGCATTTTGTAACGAACGCAGAAGGTTAGAAGCGATGATCGGTGAAAAAACCCGGATTCAAAAGTGCATCGCTGCGGTGTGTATTCGCGCCTCATTCGTACCATCGCACTGACTTTCCGAGTTGCCCGCTGTAGGAGACGGGCCGCGCTCCAACATTAGTTCAGCACCTGACTCCCAGCGCAGTGGAGTGGCCATTCCCAACTGCATTAGCATTCATGTAAGTACATCTAGAAACAGTGTAAGAAAGAATAAAGGAAAAAGTAAAAGAAAAAAGCAAATTTATAAAAGAAACATCTTCTCTTGGCACCATGCCACGGCGTCAAATTGGGGAGTTTGTGCAGTGGCGGCCACTTGAACTCGTCCACACTACGTCTGTTCTACCGTAGGGCAAAATTACCTCCTTTTGGTGTCTTTAAAATGTCGCTAATGTTCGATAATCAATAACCATAACATTGATACCTAGTACTAGTATGATTATCGATTGGGACCTTTTCAGAAAGCGCCTAGTCAGTCTAAGGTCCCAGAATTACTCCGAAAAGGGTAAGGCGTTGTATATTCTCCGAGGAAATTCCGCAAATACAACCCCCTTAATGAGGGTCCTTCGGCCCTGCTGTGCCTGTGACTCAGATCTTCCACCCCGTATCGTTTATTCCCCATATTTTTCAATAATGCTAATGACTCCTAAGAGGCCGCGGTCGCATTCTGCGGTGCCGGCGCCAGGGCGTGGCTGCGTATCTCTGCGTCTCTACCTACGCCACACTGCCTCGTTGCCTGCGTCATCTCTGCACCTCCCCCGTGCCACCATCCTTCGCTGCCTGTAGACGCGGCCACGCCCCGCCGGCGGTGAGTATGACCGCGGCCTTATGCGATATATCAAACCATGTCTGAATGATTTATTTTTATTTATTTATTTAATTATCTGATTGATTGATGTGCGGTTTTACGATTTTGTTTCGTGAAGTGCTACTATGTTGCTCTCAGTTTTAGTTTTGTATTCATATAGGCAAGCTATCGTGCTTGGCAATGAATAGCTTATCAAGTAAAATAATTTAGGATACGATGATTCAAGTGTCAGACCAGTTGTTTCAATTTTATGCGCAAATCGTTCAAAATCAAGGACAGAACACGGAAAAATCTGTAATAGAGGTAGGAGTTACCAGTGGCGCCTCATCTCTAATTTTTTTTGAGCCTCTTCTTCAACCACCAATATTGCCTTCTTCAGATTATCAATAAACTACGTCAACTGGCACGTGAGAATGCCGAGGATTTACCCAAAGTATCACTTGCTGATGAAGGGGTTGAAAGCGGTACCGAAATGGACGCCAGCGGTACTAAAGCGATTCCACTGAATTCTGATCGAGCCGTAAGGATTATCTGTATTTTGAAGGGTACAAAGGGAGTGTGTGTCAGGATTAACTAGATCAGGTCACACGAGGGACACGAGGGCCAGCCCCTTTGTGCGCGTCCGCTTCACAGCGGGCCTAGCGCGTACGGCGACGGAACTCGTGTGGTGCGCTTGACTGTATCAAAAGTTCTGAAGCACATCTGTTCGTGAGATTGACCTCCCAGTGAAATTAAGAGCGGATGTATTTGTGTGACGCGGCACTGGAGAAACATTGAAATGAAATGGCTAGAAATTCAAGAAATGACCTTTTTTATATCCATATTGGCGATGGACGTGAACGCGTTTTCCTATGTTCGCATCACTAGTGCATCGATTGAAGCTAGTGCCGAATATTGGTATTTTATCGTGCTCACTGCTTCTAAATATGTCAAGATCAATAACATATCGGTTTTCGTTAAAGGAATTGTCCACGGAAATGTAAAGGAATCGTCCATGGAAAAATGAGTTCCTTCGTTACCCATATATTTATGTTGTATTTGCCTAATAAGGGCTGCATGCAAAGTTTCACGCCAGAGTGAGAATCCGGTTAAGATACAGCTCCCCAAATTCTCGGTCGGGTGAGCGGGGCCTCCGAGTAGGAGCTCCGTCCCGATGTCCGCCGCGATTGGGAACGAAGAGTGGGACTGTTAGCGCAACTTTATGTTCTTACAATGCGCCTCGCACCACATCGAGCGATGGGGTGGACACTTGCTCGGAGGCCCCGCCCGCCCGGCCGAGAATAGGGGAAGCTGTATTTCAGCAGAATTCTCACGAACCTCGCATGTGGCCCTTAGGCAGATGCAACACAGAAAACTCCTTTTCCCGTGGACGATTCCTTCAAGTTTTCTGTTACCTACATATTGTACTGGCTGAATGGGCCGTATGCAAGGTTTCAAGGCGCATATGCATGCAAGAATCCAATTTAGAGAGAATATCCCAAAGTGACGGCTGACGGAATGGGGCGTCCAAATGGGTTTTGGACGCTAGAGAGCTGAAGAGCAAAGAGGCGACACTTATGCGGTCAGGGACGTAGAGTGATAAGCAAATCAACATTGAGCGCGATGATATGAACTTCTTCCGGCCACTGACAACTGTTCAAATGTTGTGTCGGGAAGTGTGGCGGGAATTTAAGCAAGTTGCTTTCACAGGTTTTTCAATTTCTGCTCTGGTAGAGGGGAAATTTCCCAATGCTTTTCGTTTTTCTGTTCATGTTCTGTATCTAATACAGTGATTTCAACAATAATTAGAACTATAGAATTTCCGAGGACGATTCTTTCAACCAGTAGAAACGTTACCTTAGTTTTGATTAGCATCATATCACTTCAGGTTCTTGCCCCGTCCTTCATTCGAGAAGTAGATCCACGTTTAACCAGTGTCAAAGTTGCCGACATCGTCAGCGACAGCGACCTCCGGCAGCGGATTCTTACTGGTCAGTCGCAATTATACGTGTAGCCAGCCCTTTACCACTATTACTTCGCATTGGCAGCATCCATCTGGGTGTGTGGAGATATGACAGCGGATCACGTGGCCGCCCGCGGCGAGGGGCTCGGCCTGTGCCAGTGCCAGTGGCCGGGCATGGCACTTCAAGCAAAGCAGTATGGCATGGGTGGAGGAGGCAGGGTGGCATGGATTCAGGATGCAGTGTGGCATGGGTGGAAGTGGAGAGGTGACGCAGCCACGCTCTGCCGGGCTCCCAAGAGCAATCGATATGCAAGGCGTACTGGTGGCGCCGCGAGTGAAACGCCGCGAAGCGATTCGCTGTCATATCTGCGTACACCCCATCCATCTCCTCTCACCGAGCTCGGTCAGTGTGGCATCGATGTGTATTTTTAGATGGCAGTCCATTATCGCAGACAAGTGACAGCCTGAAGAAGTTGTTGTCAACAGTGAAAAGGACCGCTGAACAGGCACTCAATCAAGCGATTGCGGCCGGTGGCGCTGAAACAGATGACATTCTCATGCAGAACATGAAGCTTCGATCATTACTGAGCACTAAACGGTTGGTTCCTATTCCTATGGTTTTACCTTCAACTTAGGAGCATGAGAAACAGAGTCACTACTTTCTGCATCTCTAGCCTTGAGCCGCGTTCATACTTTGCGTAACGGAAGGCGGCATCGGCGACGACTGCGTCAAAATCATTTGCTTTCCGCCGACGACGGCGTCAAGCAAATGATTTTGATGCCGTTGCCGCCAGTGCCGGCGTCGGTTACGCAAAGTATGAACGCGGCCTCACCCATCTCGTAAACATCGTTGTTCGATGCAAATTCTTTTTCCTACTCGTGTGGTGTATGCTACGTGTTTTTTTTTTTCACATTACAGGGTTTATCATGAAATGCTGCAAAAATTTTGCAGATGCTATAGTTTGTGCACATATTAATGTGTATGTCGTTGAGGTTGTTTGTTGACTGGTTACTCCAATCCGAAATTTAAGGCCATATTACCCGTCAAGGTGGACTACCGGCGTGCAAGGGGCTTGATTTCGAAGAGCTATCGGTAGAGCTGAGGTAAAGCAGTGCGGTGTGAGACGGGAGCGTGTTTTGTCGCCATTCTCCTATAACCCTACCTTTTATGTTTCGAAACCATTTAAGGGAACCACTGCCTATTTGACTTTTGGCCCAAATAACAGAAAAAGAGGAGCTGAAGGCGTAGGGCTATTATGATATAGGGTCTACCATAAAAGCAATCCGACTTACGGAGATGGGCTTCGAACACCGTCTTTCTGAACAGATTTTGAGCACCAGAAGCTTGACTCGTCGAGACTGCCACAAAAGGTGGACGCTTCCAAGGTGTGAGCCATTGGGACGAAAAATTGGCGTCGCGCTGTTCGACATGCGAGCTAGGGACATCAGCTGGATCCTAGAATGACTTCCGTTCCTATGTCGAGGAAAGGTACAGGACACCAATCGCCCCACGACCCAATTACATTCGGCCCCCTAGCTCGCACGTGTAGCGTCGCATATCAGACGCTGCAACGCGAACTTCTTTCCGTACGTCACCCACCAGGTACCACCTCTGCGTCATGCAGAGTTGGAGAGTTGCATCACGTTAGCAGTCGAGATATTTGGCAATTTTCCGTCTGCTCTTTAGCATCGATTTTCAGTGATCAGATCTCAACCCTTCGCACTGTGCTGAAATCAAATAAGCTGACAGCTGAGTCAGCACTGGCATCTCTTCGGGATAAATACGAGGCTGACAAAAAAGCCCACCAGGTAGGGTTCAACCATGGAAGACATCCACTTAACCTCAGTAAGCCTAAAAAAGCCGCGTTTCAGGAGAACAGTGAGCGCATGCGGCGTGAATTAAAGCAGCTAAAAGAAGATGCCGCCACCTTCGCCAGCCATCGGGCCATGTTCACAGCACGATGTGAAGAACTCCAGGCGCAGGTGAGTGCTGCAGAGGGAGTGTGGGCAATTCAGTTTCACTTTATTGTTCTGTTCAAAGGTCGAAGAACTGGAGGCTGATCAACGTAACAGCGAGGAAGAGAAGAAGACCCTCAATCAACTGCTTCGCCTAGCCATCCAACAAAAACTCACCCTCACCCAGGTAGGCCTTCGTTTGTCCTGGAAAAATCCTTAACGTATCCTATAGGAACATTACAGCGTCTGGAGGATGTTGAAGTAGACCGTGATCGGCAAGCGCTCCGACAAGGTGGCGGAAAACGACAGGGTGGTCCTGCCAGAAGCGGTGATGGTTTCCAGCCCCGTGTCGTCCGCTATCCCACACAGCAGCAGTCGGGGGGCCTGAGAGGAGGAGTTCGCAGGGACAATCAATAGGTACCGTTAGGCAATTTGTGCTATTATACTATCCAATAATACAGGAAGCATGGTAGAACTCCATCGAGACTAACTAGTCTCCTCCTGGTGTGTCTACCTACGACAAAAAATCGCGTGGCCGCTCGCGGCGAGGAGGGCCCGGCGTGTGCCAGTGCCAGTGGCGGGGCATGGCACTTCAAGCGAGGCAGTGTGGCATGGGTAGAGGAGGTGTGGCATGGGTGGAAGTGGAGAGGTGACGCGCCGCGCTCTGCCGGGCCTCCAAGGGCAATCGATTCGGCAAGTCGTACTGGTGGCGCCGCGAGTGCCACGCCGCGAAGCGATTTCTTGTTGTAAGTAGACACACCCGTATCTCTCTTGCCTTGCTCCAACCCGCAAATGTTGTTAGGAAAATGAAATAAAGATGGCAGAATAATAGATCAAGTATGTCATCCTCCTAGCACACATCACTACAAATGGGCCTTTATTGAGTCCCTTCACCATTCCTAATGAAACTGAATGCTTATCGGTTATGTGAGATCGGTGGGATCTTGCCGGTGGCTTGTGCGTGCATTGCTTTTTGATTGGAGTGGGAGAGCTGATTTATGCAGAATCGCGAAGTGATTTGAAGACGGTGGAAGAGATGATTCAACGGATTGGGATGAAGATGGAAAGGCTCAGAGTGCAGCAGTGAAGAAAAAAGGAAAAAGAGACGGAAAACTCAGAAACTGGTTGCGTACTCATCACCTGAATTTTTGCGGTGGACGTGCATACCAGGGTGTAGCGTCACTGATATTGATGGAATTCATGCGAATGTGCGATGCGTGGCGGTCATACGTGACATATCTTGCGCTTACTTAGGGGGCGGAACTCCGCAGGTAAGCAGAAGGCTGCAAGCTTATAGCCTTTCTGGTCGCTTTGAGCGCGTTTGTCATACGAACCGCATTATATTTTGCACGAAGCCCATACTTGAAGACCGCTTCTTTTGCTAATGAAAATAATCCCTTTCCTGACAAGAACTCACTGTTTTTATGTTTTGGAATTACCGTGGAGAGAGATGGCGATCATGCAAGGCTGTGTTTGTTCCCGCTTCTGGTAGCATTTCCTTAATATGAAGGGATTTATGGTTCCATTATCCCGTTCGAACGCTTCCCCACAGATCAGTGGTGATACACGTCTATACTGCTTCGCCTGAATGTGTGTCGTTACGATTAGGATTTCCCATCTCAGTATGAGGCGAGCGACACGATGCGCGAAAGCTCGACTGCAGACATGGTCGTATGTAGTCAGGTCCCAACGCAATTATACTTATGCGTCTTGTTGAAGACGTAATCGCTCCAGGACCCACCTAGGTAGGGCTCCCCTAGCTCGAATGCATAGCGCCGCCCACCACACGTTATGTTGCGAAACTATCATACCGATATACATCCCATTTTCTAATACTATTTGGGGCCAGCCAACAAAAAAGTGTTGATCAGATGTTTAGAGGCGATTGCGAACTCCTCCGATGTTTCTTCCTCTCTTTTCCGACGGGTTTCTCTTTCAAATGAGTTGGTGAATGTCGATAACGGCCGTCACTCTGTCAAAGTTTTCCATTGGCTACTTTGTTGTGGCCTATATCTCAGCTACCTGGACGAGGAATGCATCGGTAAGTCTCTTTTGCTCTCATAGCCAAGGTCCATTTTAAATTTCATGAAAGTGCCTACTGCAACTATTTAGGCGTGAAGGTCATAGGGCTTCACGGAATATGTGAAAAGCATTAGCAAGATGAATATAGAGGCAAAATCCCAGTCAGACATTCATTCCGTCCGAATAGGTGGTAACTGTGCGTGCGGTCGCGAAACGGTTAAGACGCGACGATCTCTTGCCTTAATATGCTGTTGTGATGGTGATTACACGTACAATGACTATGTGGTATTATCGTCACCATCAACTATTCAAGTGCGAGGGTTTGGCTTGTCCGGTATAGCCCGCGAAAATTTGCGATTCAAACGTGACTGGCTTAAAGGACACCGTGAGTGGCAATTTTGGCCTATGGTCAAACCTACCGTAACGCTTGCAGTTCGTTAGGTTGCAGACATTGCACACACAACACTTAAGACGTCAAGTCAGAATTAAATGGATTTTTCTTCCTGTACACCTTTTTTCTTACCCTCGCCTATTCTTCCATTAATTTTTTCACATCATTGCTGCTGTTCGTTGTTTCACTCATTTCACATTATTATGAATGAATGAAATACATCCTAAGAGACAACAAATGGTATCTTCTGCAGCGAGCAACTCGGGAAGATGGTTTTGCAGTTTGAAGAGATGTGTGGAAAATGCGAATATACAGGGGATGCCAAAAAAGTAATTTTCTCTCTTCTACTTTCACCATTACACTAGTCGCACTTCGGCTAATTCTAACGGAGTATTTTCATCCCTAATGTTAAGAGCAGACCTCAATCTATCAATATGCTCCGTAACAGCCTTCTGCACGAGCAGGACCGGAAGCTTCTTCCGAGTGAACGAGATTGTTACCTCAACTGGGCAAAATCCGAAATTTCGTCGCCCTCATTCACAACCAAGCACAAACAGCCCAGCGCGCTCCTCTGTAAGTCCACGCACCACGGATCGAGATCGGCCGTTTGCCACGCAAATTGTTGCGTGCTTTTCTGGACGAATCAAAGGCTACTTGCCCGGGTGCAATGCTATGGCGTTTTGATTCATTTACCTACTTGATATCATTTTGAATTGCCCACCTTCATACAACCCATAACCCATTCAGTGCTACGCAGCAGGCGCAAAGGCAAAAGCGATTGCGGTGAGTGGCAAAAGGGGAAACTCATCCGAGTTGTTGTATACAAAAATAGCGCTCAATAAATCGATTGACGTTACTTGTAAGATCCGCGCGGGTCAATACCGCACCGGAGTTAGGCCGCGGTCATACTCACCGCCGACAGGGCGTGGCTGCGTTCACATGCAGCGAGGGAGAGTGGCACTGGGGAAATGCTAGATGACGCAGGCAGCGAGGCAGGATGGCATAGGCGGAGACGCAGAGATACGCAGCCACGCCCTGCCGCCAGCATCGCAAAGTATGACCGCGGCCTTACCTTTTCGAGTTGAATTTTCGAGTGCTAACAGGAATTTTAAATTCAGGCTGCGAGAATTCTGATGATACGGCACGCGTATCGGATTCTGCCTTTCTTGATCTTGCCGTCACTGACGAGTTACGATCGCAGCTGCCATCGACTCGTCTATTCGCCGATATCGAGCTAGTGATATTGCTATATGCGTCTCTAGCGTATTTCTGGCTGTTTCTCGTGTTCGTTCTTTGACACTAGTCCGTTCCTCCACTATTCAGCCCTAAGTTTTCGTTAATAACCTTGTTTGGAGACTGTTCGATGACCGAGTATCAGGGGTGAGGGGTGTCGCTACAGTTCATTCCGTACATGACCAATGACACAGAAAATGTCTGACCAAATGACGATTTCCAGCTATTAATATGCGGTTCTCTGTTCCGCAACCTAAGTCCGTAATCTCGTGTGCGATATTGTGATACATCTAGTTTCCGCAAAAATGAGCGCATTAAACGGTAATTGCGCGTGCTGTCGCGAAGCGGTCAAAGCCCACTGATCGCTGCTCAAACGTCATTTTGGGTACATGACGCCCAATTTGATGGTGACTACACATACTGTGACTAGCTCGTGTTATCGCACCATAGACTGTTAGGGTACGATGTTTTTATGTTTTGTTCTATTTATGATAAGATATAATTTAGGATTGCTCACCCTCGTTCTTGTGATATCGCCAGCCCAGTAATCTAATTTCTGACATAAATAATAAGTCGCTGTTTTTCTTCTGCAATTTTGAGTGCCTTTTTATTTAAAAAAGCGCAAAATAACATGGAAAATTGAATGTGTTTTTGCACACCACTTATTTGACTTATCAGTTATTCATATTATCTCTGAACTGATTGTGATAATTATTGTATGAAATAAACCTAATGTGGTCTCTATTGATTGCTTTGTTTTGTATTTATCCGTATGCAGTTTAGGCATTAATCAATTTTTAGCTGAAAAAAACAAGTGGGTGAAGTGGAATACTGCTACCGGACCTTTTGTGTACCCCCTTGGTCGGAGCGCGTTATCTACTGCTTCAAACGGCCACGAGCTCCTACAAAAATGATCTTTTGCTAAATTCCAGGAACGTAGATTGCTGGGCATACGCTAAAAGGCAGAATTTTTGCGATATTTTTGTAATCTTCCCACCTCTTTTTGACGCCAAAAATTGTGCGCTAATATTTATTTACGCTCAGGAATCTTGACATATTTGAGTTGTGAAAGGTAAAGATTTCCCTGATAAGCCTGAATTCTGAAGAAGAATAAGATAGAACAAATTTGAAATCGGCGTAGCGAGTGTCGGCTTCCACGGCCGTCGGTTGGATTGTAGCTCAGGCAGCATTAAGAAGAAGCAGGCGAAGTCCATCTTGTAAAGTTGTCGTTTCCCATGGGCAGAAGTTGAAACTATACAGATGGATTCCTCAAGAGTACTGTATGCCCTCTGCACAATGCCATCCACGAAAGTTTCGGAAGGCCCTGCAAAAAAATAGTCACAGGAACAATTTTACGACCTAATACCTTTTAAAAACCTCTACCTGGAAATTTAAGGAGGTACATGAAGTTGACGTACATGACTGCAATCTTCAGCAGCTATAGCTCTCGCTGAAGATAGTCTATGCAAAATGGCAGTAGGTTTTGAAAACTACGAAATATCCACTTACGAAATATCCACTTTTGAGACTACCAAATATGTAGTAAAATCACGGTATTGACAGTATTTTTTTGCAAGCTTCCACCGCAAACAATTTTGTGCGAGTACTCATTTATTTATTAACCAGTCGGATTGCCCAGCTGCCGCCGGGCGCTCCTCCTTTTTAGGAGAGCCCGGCTTCGCCGGGCTCCCTTGAAATTTCACTTTTTCTATGAATGCGTTTTACACACTATTTACATAGGTCAGCGGTTATTACTGATATGGATATTCACAATGAGCGCTCGGTAATAGGAGTTTTAAAGAGATATGTGTCAACTGTTCGGCACACACTGAGCGGGATGGGAGAAGCGCATACCTCCCGCGGGGACTTCACTTTATCCAATAGTTAGGAGCGAAAGAAAACACTTTATGGCCATGCGTCTGATCGAAGATACTCATAATGACATTTTGGCATATTGTGGGCATTATTTTATCAAATATGAATTTAACGGCATTGTCTCATTCTCCTAGCATCTTCAAAAGGCAACTCCTCACTGCAGGTCAGAGGTCGCAGTGATAGCATCATCCTGCATCAGACCGGAGAAGAACACGAAAGGAATTATGCCTGCTTTCCCAAGCGCACATGACCCACGGCCGGCATGATTTCGTCAAGGAATTTCTTCACTTCTGAACATTAAGTCTCATGTGTCGAGCCTCACGGGAGCAAACCCTTATAGTTTTGGCAGAGCCGATACTGCAACCTCGAAGAGTACCGGAGTAGAGTAATAAATACTGACCCTCTGTATGTGAAGAGTGAGTAGCATTCATAGAAAAATGAAATCTGAAAGGGCTGGCGAAGCCGGCCATTCTAAGAAGGAGAAGCGGCCGACGGCTGCTTGGCGATTCGACTGGTATCCATACGATGATGTTAACAGGAGCTGCTCAGAAGTGTGATTTAGCAAGGATTAGAATATGACATTGTCGGATTCACACTTATCCGCAAATCCGTTGGTGCATTCACTATGGTCCACCATCCGCTCCGGCCTTCTAAGTATTTCTTATAGCTGTGTGAGCCGACCATGACATGTGAAAGATTGCAATTGTTTTCGTCTACACAGTCACCCTCACTGTGATCGGTTAAGTTCGAACGGTAATGCTCCTCCCACAAACCATCATACTGCATGCCATCCCAGGGTGCCGACGCCTACTGCGACGTCAGCGCACCCCAGAATGACGGCAAGAGTACAAAATAGGTGTTTATGTAGGTAGGAAGTGCTATCACTAAATAACATGGCCTTGTAATGATACTCCAACATCCATCGGTTTCTCCCGACTAAGAGCGGTTGCTTTGCCTTATCATTCCCTAATCACAATCATTCACTTACGGACGGACAGACATACCGACAAACAAACCGACAAACCTACCGATAAACCGTCACAAAAAGTTAGTGGTTTAATCGTACGATCTCCGAATTATCAGTGCATTCTTCACGAAAGCCACAATGGCTTGCGTTTTTCACTTTGTTTTTTGTTGTGTTGCTGTGCCTACTCATCATAAACAGGATTCCTCTCTTCATATCTTCTTTGAAGCACTTGTCCACGGAGATTCGTGTTCCTTTTTTATCAATATACCAGTTTAGCACCTCGCGTGTAACGTTGCACTAGTGAAGAATGAAGTGAAGGACTACGCTTTCAGTTATCCTGAAAAGGAATAACCCAGCGATGTGGTTCAGCAAAGATAGGACGTACAGTTTTATTGAATTCTCACTCATGCGGGTGCGATCATCCGCTGCTGTCACCCGGCAACCGTAATAAGCGGAGTTCGCACCCTATGGTTCGCACCCTATGATTGTAAGATCCACTATCCGTTCTCGACCATCTGCGCTGAGCGTGATAGTTCACTGAGCCGTCCAGGACTCGTAAGGTAGCGTTCATAATTTTAAAATTTGCGGAAAAGGATTAGATAGGTATCGATCAGGAGAATTGCGGAATATGGGGAATTGTGGAAGATGAATAGATTCCAAGTCCAGCTCCTGGTGGAGAGAGTCCAAACGGCTCTGCTCCTCCGACAACCCACCACATCTGCATGCCATTGGAGTGGGATGACACCTAGTGCGACGTCAACACACCGTAGAATGACGGCGAGAGTACGAAATAGGTATTAATATCGATCTGGAGAATTGTGGATTTTGCGAGAATGCGAATCGTGGAATTTGCGAGATCGTGGAAAAGGAAATGAAGATAGTTTCCACTTTTCTCTATTCCTTTCGTATCTTCTTGGCACGTATCTAATGCTTTTCCCCTAATTCCACAATTCTGCATTTCCACAAAATTGCAGATTCCGCAGTTCTCCCAACGATACTTATCTTTATCGTTTTGCGTAAATTCGCAATTCAGCAATTCCACCAATTCCAGAACGCTGCGTAAAGAGGCTGCAATCGTTTTTATTAACTTAGGTAAAAAGATTGCAGTCGTTTTCATTTACTCACTTGCCCACTCTTCGATCGGTCTAGTCCAAACAGCTCTGCTCCTCCGACCCCACCACACCTGCATGCCATGCCAGTGGGCTGACACCTAGGGCGACGTCAACACACCGTAGAATGACGGTAGAATGACATGGTGAGAGTACAAAATAGGTATTAATATAAGTAGGAGGTGCTATCACTAGGCCAATATGATCATTCAATGATCTCCAACACCCGTCAGTTCTCCCTGCTTAGATCGGTTGCTTTGCTCTGTCATGCCCAATAAAGATCCCTCACTTGCGGACGGACAGACACACCGACAGGTCTACAGCCAAACAGATACACAAAGTTGGCTGTTTATATAACCAGTCGCCTTGGCCGGCTAACGCCGGCCAATCCGACTGGTCCGGGCCGGCTTCGCCGGCCCCCGCCTTCGGCGGCCTCTGGGGGCCGGCTGCGCCGGCCCGGGAGCCGGCTTCGCCGGCTTTCGGGGCGGGCTACGCCGGCCTAATAGGGGCGACTCTCGGCTTTCGATTTTCGCGGGTGTTGGAGCATATCTACCCCTCAGAAAGCCGGCACATTCGCTTTATATTTTAACCCACTGACGACGGGTCTTCTTCAGCTGCTCCTATAACTACCTGCTTACCATAGCATATCTACCTCTCAGCAAACCCGGCACAGTTCCACTATCACTTGTTCATTAATAGGGGTTTCACGGCTCACAGCTGCTGTGTTTGTACCCAAGGGTAAAATAGGATGTAAGAAGAAGACGAAATCGGTATTGGTATGTGATGCATTTTTTATGAGGTCATCCCTTGTTCGCACATCATAGACATCATTCGTGCGCAGTCATGTGCGCCAGCCAACTGGTTTCGGTGTGGTGTTCTTGGAACCACTTAAGGCGATGTGAATCAGTTCATTATACAGTAGGTCGACTTCATTTCGTACATAAAATAGGAATCAAATAGATCAGCATCTTGTCAATCTCAGTGAGCTCTTACTGTGGTTTCTTTCACTGAAAGGTTATATGTATGCGTTTTCTGTTGCACGGAGTATTTAAAATTCAAACTAAGTGGATGAAATAGGTCGAATTAACAGCGCTGACTGACCTCAGAAAAAGCACTCATCATAAAAGGGCTGTCGACTTCAGAAGGCGATGAAATATATCGCGAATTTCCGCTTTTTTATATCACGCGATTACGGAATTTCTGTGAATATGTTGCATCTCACAGGAAAGAATAGCTTTCCTGGCACAGCCTAACAAAAAGGTGGCTCAACATTCATATTGTGGCCTTCCTTACATCTCTGGCTGACCTCAAGAAAGCTGATGACAGCGCTCTTTTTGCACTACCTTTATTACACGTATAAACACAAATAGTGTAAGCGCTTGCAATAGCCTTGTACGTTTGCCTGTAGGCTCATAAAACTTTCCCTGCAAGACCATTCACAAAACTCTTCACTAAAAACATAAGTCTATTCAAAAGGTTACTGCTGATTGACCTTAAAGATGCGTCAATAACATTGAAAGAAATGCAATGGATATACGAATATTGCTTCCTTCGAAAATTCAAAACAGTCGCTAGACTGCTTTGAAGCTGCATTAAAATTACCGAAAACTGTACTCTTTGTCGCTTTGTATGGCAAAACTGCAGTCAAATATTCGGGATTGGACTCTTTGATATTTTGAGAGCGCCCTAAAAATTGGGCTCCACATTGTACTTTCACTGAAACATTCAAAACAAACTTGCTGCAACTTTCTGCTCTTCCTGATAGGCTTCCTCGCACGTGCGACTCTATCACAAAAATCCTGGCATCCACGAAATTCGTACAATCAATAGAACAAAGTGGAATCATGAAAACCCACCATTGTATGTAGAAATGGCTCATTCAGAACGATGACCAAAAGAACGTCTGCTCATAAACCTAGGTTCAAATCCCTTCAGATAGAAAACCACTTCACAATGGTCCTCATTCCGTGCTCGTCGGTACCACTCAAAAAGACAGCTAATGTGAGCCCTTGCTGCAGCTTTTTTATCTCTTGATAGGTTTCCTATGTTTCGCCTGTCCCACGCTCTGACAGAAATTTCGGCTAAGAGCATGAAATTTCATGAGTAGTCTAATTGATTCACTGACTGACCTGATGAAAAGCGCTCTTGGTATAAGGAAATGGCTCGGATTCAAATGGTAATCAAATAGAAAGACGTTTTTATAATAGACATTTTGCACCACCCCACAAAATTTGATTCCTTTGTACTCCTGGAAATATTATAGGGTGTAAAGTGAAAATGATCGAGAAGAATTTTCGACTGACCTTTGGAGAAGCGCCACTCATATGCAAAATTGGTTCAACTCCAGGAACCGATCAAATCGGTCCTTCTCCCGTGCCTAGCCTACACAGTCATGATCAGGTAACTCCTGGGAGCATATATAGAAGCTTCATAGCTTTGCACCACCCCATGACACATGGCTCCCTTGGTACTACCTGGCAACATGCATCAACGGATGCGTCTGACTGACCTCTGAAGAAGCGCTCATCACATAAGAAATGACTCAACTTCAGAAAAGCAGCAATTCGGATCTTATCCCGTCTCTTCCACCCAGAATATCATTCCGTGCCTTTTCTTCACTCGGAAAAGCAGACCCTAGACGCCATAACAGCAGTTTCGCCATTTTGCACCGCCCCACAACAATTGATTCTTTTTGTACTCCTGGGAATATTATAGGGTGTTAGATGAAAATGATCAATAGGAATTTTCGACTGACCTTTGGAGAAGCGCCACTCATATGCAAAACTGGCTCGACTCCAGGAACCGATCAAATCGGTCCATCTCCCGTGCCTAGCCTACACAGTCATGATCAGGTAACTCCTGGGAGCATATATAGAAGCTTCATAACTTTGCACCACCCCACGACATATGGCTCCTTTGGTACTACCTGGCAATAATACAGTGCGTATAGACAAAATGCATCAACGGATGCGTCTGACTGACCTCTGAAGAAGCGCTCATCGCATAAGAAATGGCTCAGCTTCAGAAAAGCAGCAATTCGGATCTTATTCCGTGTCTTCCGCTCAGAATATCATTCCGTGCCTTTTCTTCACTCGGAAAAGCAGACCCTAGACGCCATTACAGCAGTTTCGCCATTTTGCACCGCCCCCAAAATTGATTCTTTTTGTACTCCTGGGAATGCTATAGGGGGTGAGATGAAAATGATCAATAGGAATTTTCGACTGACCTTTGGAGAAGCGCCACTCATATGCAAAATTGGCTCGACTCCAGGAACCGATCAAATTGGTCCATCTCCCGTGCCTAGCCTACACAGTCATGATCAGGTAACTCCTGGGAGCATATATAGAAGCTTCATAACTTTGCACCACCCCACGACATATGGCTCCTTTGGTACTACCTGGCAATAATACAGTGTGTATAGACAAAATGCATCAACGGATGCGTTTGACTGACCGTTTCGCCTTTCGCGTTGATGCAAGAGCGCTGGCACTCATAAGTGTTTAGCAGGAGGGGTCAGGGACATTAATGGTGGGTGACTCGCATTGATAACGGCTCATAAGATTCGATAGTGAGCTTAAAAAGCTAGAGTCGTCAAATCCGTTTTGCTTTTCGCATTGATCCTGGGGCGCTCATACTCACAGGTCTCCAGCGGAGTGGGACGGGGACATTAATGGTGGGTGATCCAAGTTGAGGATGGTTGATGAGATTTGATAATGAGCACGAGAAGATATACTATGTCGTCGAATTCGTTTTGTCTTTCGCGTTGATTCAAGAGCGCTGACATTTATAAGTGTTTTGCGGGATGGGGCAGGAACATTAATGGCGGGTGACCCGCACTGATAATGGTTGATAAGATTTGATAAGGGGCGTAAAAAGGCTAAAGTCGCCAAACTCGTTTCGCCTTTCGCGTTGATCCAGGACCGCTTACACTCATGGGTGTTTAGCAGGGTGGGACGGGGACATTAATAGTGGGTGATCCAAACTGATAATGGTTGATAAGCTTCGATTAGGGCGTGAGAAAGGGAAATGTCACCGAGGCCGGCTTGCTTCTACGGCTAACAGTGGGATGTTCATATTCGCAGGTATTGTAGGGTACGGGTACCTCAATGGTACTGTTGGGTACAGGAGCCTCAGTGAAACTGATAACGGCTTACAGTGACTGATAAGATGAAATTCTTGCTAACATTGTACGACCGCTTTAGCAAAAG
The DNA here is from genome assembly GCA_963978905.1 of Trichostrongylus colubriformis. Lineage (NCBI taxonomy): Eukaryota > Metazoa > Nematoda > Chromadorea > Rhabditida > Trichostrongylidae > Trichostrongylus > Trichostrongylus colubriformis. The sequence goes on from OZ022257.1 coordinate 7,754,170, forward strand.
CGTCTGATGCGCAGTGGCATCGGGTGAACAATTTTGTTTATGTTCTGATATCACTGACCGATGTACCGACCGCTGAATGCCTGGCGTTCCAAAAAATGGTGCGTTTCTCTCGATAATGCGATCTCCATTGATAATCATGATACAACCTATTTTTTGTGATAGCAAAGTAAGCGGTTCACTCGGAATCATTTTCTAATGCGGTACTTGCAGCAACACTGGGTATCGACCGCTAGACTATGTAAAATTTCAAGTAGTGAAGCATACTTACGAAAACGATAAACATCGATAAGCGGGATATGGCCTGAATACCCCTCGTTCTCCGGGCTTCCTCAAAAGGCAACTCCTTGATGCTCATCAAAGAGTATCAGCTTTCTGAGCTATCAGTATCAGCTTTATCGCCATGAGAAGGAATCTGATTAGATGTGATCGTTAAGCCTCATGTGTCGTTTGACACGGAAGCAAACCCATGTGGTTTAGGCAGAGCCAGTACTGCAAACTCAAAGAGTGGGGCACTGCAGTAGAGTAATAACTCTGACACCCGTATGTAGAGATTGAGTATTATTCATAGAAAATGAAATATGGAAGGTTTGGTAAAACTGGCCTCTCCCCTAAGAAGGAGGAGAGAGAGATCCGACTGGTATCCATACGATAATATCAACAGGAACTGCTCAGCGATGTGTTTGGGCAAGGATTATAGTATAACACTGGATTCACACTTATCCGAAAATTCATTGATGCCACCCATTAGTCAAAGAAATCGGAGAAAGTACCCCCTTATGAGGTCCACCATCGCTTAAGGAGCTAACTAAGCCGGCAATGACCTGCTAAATCTTTAAACAGTTTTCATTTCCTCAATTACCCACCCCCCGCTCGGCCTAGTTCAAGGAGTACTGTCCCTCCTAGTCCTAAACATACCTGCATGCCATTCCAGTGTGCCGACACCTACTGCGATGTCAGCACACCGCAGAATGACGGCGAGGGTACGAAATAGGTGTTTATATAAGTAGTAGGTGCTATCACAATGATAACATAGCCTTACAATGATACTCCAACACCCATCGGTTTCTCCCTACCCGAAGCGGTTGCTTTGCTCTATCATTCCCTTATCACAATCATTCATTTGCGGACGGACAGACATACTTACATACTTACATACCCACATACCCACATACCCACATACAAACATACCGACCGACATACCGACAAACAGACGCACAAAGTTACTGGTTTATATAATAGAAGGATGGAAGATGGAAGATCATGTTCTATTTGCTTACTACGGACCACGTTCAAAGTTTCACGAAAAACTAGCAATCCGCCGAAGTGCCGCTCCAAACGGTAACGTCCGAAGAGGTGGGGTTGTCCGTTGAGACGGAGCACAGGGAGCAAACCGGAGGCATCAGTGATGACAGATGCAGAATGAGATCAACACTGCTGAACGACGCTCCAACTACTGACCCCTGTTGAGACGGTTGGTGGGAATACAAACGAGGGTCGATTCATGCGCTCGAAAGTGGAATTCTCTGCTGTTATTTTTGAATTACTGCTCAGATGAATCTTATATAGCGATTCTGAGAGGGATAAGAACCATGGTTTCCGTGCACAATTTCATTGATTATACGTGCAGAACGAACCTTGATATCAGGATCCATGGAAAGACAGTCCAGCTACAAGGAAATCTCTTTAAAACCAGCCCGAATCTGATCATAGTCCACTGAGAGTTTGATTTTGCAAGCTCCAACACGACCAATTTCGTCCAAACACCCATGTTCATTGCGTAGAATGGCACTTTCACGCTCTTGGACACGATCCAACATGACTGCAGTGCAAGTAAACAGGGGGTGATAACGTCTGTGATACGGAGTATGATAAAGTATAGTATAAAAGTGGTGAGCTGCGGTTTGCATTCACTTAGCGACGAATCATGGAACCTGTGCATGGCTACATTCTCCTGTTCTTCCTGGTCTTCGACCGTGTGAGTGGATACGGCCGTAATCAGTTACCCACCGTCGAACAAATGGCCATAACGAAGGCCAATCCATCAACTCGTACTAGTTTTCGAGGTAAGAAAATGCCAATGTTTCACTTGGAAAGTGCTTTTATTGAATAACACTCAAGTTCAGGCCGGTAAAAAGTTGGGATCGCACAAAAGTTAAGATTGGACTAGCCGGGGTCGATATGGATCGGGGGGAGAGAGACGCGACGTCACGTTCAGTTACTGAATGGTGGCGGTTGCACACAACAGCGGACCCGGGGATGGATGGAAGAACCCGAAAAACCAGACGGACGTGTGAGGGACGGAGATGGACCCAGGAATGTAGGGAAGGACGTGGGTTGGGCAGACGGAGAAATGGCCGATGGTCTCGGGGATGGGATGACGGAGGTGGGGATGGACGAATAGTGGACGCAAGTACGGACCGACAAACGGATTGATCCGGGATGGGTGGATGGACGTGGGGATGGAGGAACGCGGTGATGGACAAACGCAGGGATGGACGGAAAGTGGACGCGGGTGTGGACGGGTAGACGCACGGGACGACCCCCAGGCGAATGCGGGGATGACGAACAGTGGGTGAGCGTAAAGACGATTAGATGTATGGGTTTGGTGATGGATGGACGGACGCGGGGTTAACGCATGGATGGACAGAAAGTGGACGCGGGTATGGACTGATAGACGGATGAACCCAGGCATGGATGCATGGACGGGGGTCAAACGCATGGATGGACGGAAAGTGGACGCGGGTATGGACGGATGACGGATGGACCCCGGGATGGAAGGACGGACGCGGGAATGGATGGACGTATTTGGAGATTCTTAGAAGGACGCGAGAATGGACAGACGGACGTGGGGATTGTCAAATGCATGAATAGACGGAAGGTAGACGCAGGTATGGACGGATAAACGGATGGACCCGAGAATGGATGGAAGGACGCGGGAGTGGATGAACGGACGCGGGTGTGGAGGAGGGCGGGGATGGGCGAACGCGGGGATGGACGAAAAGTGGACTAGGATATGGACGGATAGACGGATGGACGGTCGCAGGAGTGGACGAATGCGGGGATGGACGGAAGGTGGGTGAGGGGAAGGATGAATAGACGGATGGACCCGGGAAGGGATGGAAGGACGCGGGATTGGATGAACGAACGCGGGGATTGACGGACGCGGGAGTGGACGAATGCGGGGACGAACGAAAAGAGGACGAGGGTAAGGACGAGTAAACGTATGGACCCGGGGATGGATGGACGGACGTGGAAATGGATGGACGGACGCCGGGAGTGGACGAACTCGGGGATGGACGAACGCGGGGATGGACAAATGCACGAGTGGACGGAATGTGAACGAGGTAAGGACGAACTGACGGATGGATCCGGAAGATGGACGGACGCGGGTGGTTAGACAGACGCGGGAATGGACGGGCGTTTGTCGATACGCAGAAGGGCGCGGGAATGGACAGATGGACCCGGGGTTGGATGGACGTACGCGAGAAGGACAGGCGGACGGGGGATGGACGAACGCTGGGATTGTCAAACGCATGAATGGACTGAACGTGGACGAGGGTAAGGACGAATGGACGAGACGAGTGGACCCGCGGATGGATGGACGGACGCGGGAGAGCACGAATGCGGGGATGACGAATGGTGGGTGGGCGTAAAGACGAGTAGACGTATGGGCCCGGTGATGGATGGACGGACGCGGGGTCAACGCATGGATGGACAGAAAGTGGACGCGGGTATGGACTGATAGACGGATGAACCCAGGCATGGATGCATGGACGGGTCAAAAGCATGGATGGACGGAAAGTGGACGCGGGTATGGACGGATGACGTATGGACCCTGGGATGGAAGGACGGACGCGGGAATGGATGGACGTATGTGGAGATTCTTAGAAGGACGCGAGAATGGACAGACGGACGTGGGGATTGTCAAATGCATGAATGGACGGAAGGTAGACGCAGGTATGGACGGATAGACGGATGGACCCGGGAATGGATGGAAGGACGCGGGAGTGGATGAACGGACGCGGGTGTGGAAGAGGGCGAGGATGGGCGAACGCGGGGATGGACGAAAAGTGGACTAGGATATGGACGGATAGACGAATGGACGGTCGCAGGAGTGGACGAATGCGGGGATGGACGGAAGGTGGGTGAGGGGAAGGATGAATAGACGGATGGACCCGGGAAGGGATGGAAGGACGCGGGATTGGATGAACGAACGCGGGGATTGACGGACGCGGGAGTGGACGAATGCGGGGACGGACGAAAAGAGGAAGAGGGTAAGGACGAGTAAACGTATGGACCCGGGGATGGATGGACGGACGTGGAAATGGATGGACGGACGCCGGGAGTGGACGAACTCGGGGATGGACGAACGCGGGGATGGACAAATGCACGAGTGGACGGAATGTGAACGAGGTAAGGACGAACTGACGGATGGATCCGGAAGATGGACGTACGCGAGAAGGACAGGCGGACGGGGGATGGACGAACGCTGGAATTGTCAAACGCATGAATGGACTGAACGTGGACGAGGGTAATGACGAATGGACGAGACGAGTGGACCCGCGGATGGATGGACGGACGCGGGAGTGCACGAATGCGGGGATGACGAACGGTGGGTGAGCGTAAAGACGAGTAGACGTATGGGCCCGGTGATGGATGGACGGACGCGGGGTCAACGCATGGATGGACGGAAAGTGGACGCGGGTATGGACTGATAGACGGAAACCCCGGCATGGATGGACGGACGGGGGAATGGATGTACGTATGTGGAGATTCTAGAAGGACGCGGGAATGGACTGACGGACGGAGGGATTGTCAAGTGAATGAATGGACGGAAAGTCGACGCAGGTATTGAGGAATAGACAGATGAACCCGGGAATGGATGGAACGACGGGATTGGATGCACGTACGCGGGAGTGGACCAATGCGGGGATGGACGAAAAGTGGACGAGGGTAAGCATGAATAGACGGATGGACCCGGGAATGGATGGAAGGACGCGGGAATGGATGGACGGACGCGGGTACGCCTCTACCTTGCACGCGTCGCATACTGCACGGCGAAGTGCAAAATTCTGTCCTAATTACAAATACCCCCATCAAATCCCGTACTTTATACATGCAAAAGCCAATGAAGGCGTGGGAGAGCGGGGGAAGACCCGTTGACGTGAATTTTGTCTGTGCCTGGGAAAGAACGAATTCTGCCTTTACCCAAAAATGCTATTGCAGTTTCTTGATTAATCCGCTCATGTCCTAAAGGGGTGGTTCATAATACGACTTTGGGACTTTGAATCAGTTCATGCCACAGGCGTGCTCCAATGCAGTTACATGGATCTGCGTCACGACTGCCCAACGAGGTCTACGCGCACGCAAATTACGTTGCCGCGAGCGCGAAGTGCTTTGCTAAGTCCGCGTTTATACTTTGCGGTGTCGGCGGCAGGGCGTGGCCACTGCTCTGCGTCTCCGCCTATGCCACTCTGCATCGTTGACCTGCCTCGTCCGCACACCTCCGCCCGTGCCACCCTGCCTCGCTGCCTGTGAAAGCAGTCACGATTTGCCGGCGCAAAGTAGGAACACCGCCTAATTCTGCCGTGCACTGGCGGCGCGACTGCTGCCTCATGCATGACCCTACCTAGCTGGACAGTCCTGACGCACATCCATACTTTGCTGTGATATTGAAGATTTGACAACAAAAAATACCGTTCACTGCGTGAACTTTCCGTTCTCGGCATCGTCACAGCTGTAGGTTTGAGTCCATCAACCTTAAAACCAAAGGTATGTAAAAACGGGGAACTTTAATGAGACGCGCATCAACGTGCTTCTTGTTCTAAACTAGGCGACCCACGACATTCATTCATAGAGCGACCTTGCCGAAGAAATGTGACGTATGCGTGGTTGCCTACGGTTTCGAAGCCGTCGCTACCACTGATTACTTCTACTTTGTATGTCACTACGCAAGCTATTCTCGATTTCAGATTCGTATGCTCCGTATTGTACTACAATTTTTTGTTATTTCAGCAATAATTCGAAAATCTACGGCCTCTTGATTTAGAATCACACCTCGCAAAAACTAGAATCGCAGTTCACCTTCTGGACAGATAGTTCAGTATGTAATTGACAAGGAACAAATCAAAGGCGCCTAGGTTGTTCAAAAGAATCGTCTATAAAAAATCAAGTGGGCGAACTCAATCACAGTGGACGAACGCGGGGATCGTCAAACGCATGAATGGACTGGAAGTAGACGAGGGTATGAACGAATAGCCGGATGGACCCGGGAATGGATGGACGGAGCGGGGTCAAACGCACAGATGGACGGAAAGTGGACGCGGGTGTGGACGGATAGACGTGTGGACCCGGGTAAGAATGGACGGACGCGGGAATGGACGGGCGTGTCGAGATGCATGGAATGACGCGGGAAAGGACAGACGGACATGGGGATGGACGAACGCGGGATGGACGAACGTGGGGATGAACAAATGCAGGAATGGGCGGAGTGGGCGAGTGTAAGGACGAATAGACGGATGGATCCGGGAGTGGATGGAAGCACGGGCTTCGGTATGGACGAATGCCGAGATGGACGAACGTATTAATGGACGGAAAGTGGAGCTGACACGGACGGATAGATGGAGGGACCAGGGTATGGATGGAAGGACGCGGGGGTGGAAGGACGCGAAAATGGACGGTGAAAAGACGGATAAGTAGTCTGGCTTCTCTACGATCTCCTTCTTGTTTTTCAGGTGATATTTTTGATGCGTTATGGGAACTACTAGGACTGAAACGAGAGGATCTTGCTGGAAAAGTCCAAGATATATGGAATAATGCGAGCGAGGTGAGCATTACCTCATATGTAATTCGAGATACGGGCTGAGGCAAAAGCGATCACGAAATATTGCCTGGGCTTTATTTCATGCCCACACCAGACTTTTATAAGAACTATTTTTCAAACTCAGTGTGACACAGAGAGGATTGAGCCAATTCGTGTATCAATCTTCATCGACCTTTGTTATCTGGTCTGCAAGGTATAGTTTAGTAGTGCGCTAACCAATGTAGGTCTGATAAGGAAAATTGCTCCTTATCCCTGAAAGTGGTTATTGTGTTACGCACATGAAGCTCTCAGAACACACTTTCACCTCATTGGTTTGGAGGCCTCCAGCTTACAGTTGGAAGTCGCAATGCATTGCATATTCCAGCGACAAAAGTCACACACGGAACTGTATCCTATTCCTCCACATTTCTTATTCAGAAGCTGGAGAGGCCCAAATCAGGATAACATACATCTAGATAGGTGTAGCTGTATAAATCAGGAAAGTACTCGTCTTCTCCAGCATGCGCCAATGTCCGTTCGATCAGTGGACGTTCACTAAACTCGCTGCGAGCAGCGTCTTTTACTTGATCACATCCATCTAACTTGCGGCGACTCACGGGTTTCGCCCATGCCATGCTGACCGTTCCACCGTGTCATATTGATCTGTCAGCAGTATGGATACGAATTGCGTCACTACTGACGGAGCTGAAGGCACATATTCACTGCCCTCGTTTAGGGGGCGGCCACCAACTTACCACGATATGACTGTTTTCACTCATCCAAATAACCTTGTTCAAACTGAAGAGCTACGAGTGGTTGGTCATCTCACAGCTCTATCATCTCCTGAACCTTCACCTTCTAGTGTCTCCAGGACAATACAAAGGGGTGCCAAAAAAGAGTAATTTTTCTCTTCCTTTTTCAACCCTCATTTAGTCGAACTTCAACAGATTCTGACGAGGTATTCCCATCAGGAACACACCTCGTACTACCATTAAACTACGTAACAGCCTTCTACACAAGCAGAATCGGGAAGTTCTTCCGAGTGAATATGATGTGCCACCTCAACTCAGCAAATTCCGAGATTTCATCACCTTCGTTCACAACCTTGCTAAGATCCGTTCACTCTGGGTAGTTTGGGGGATTTATATTGGGTGGTGTCCTTGAACATTCCGTTTCTCCCGAGTTTCAAGCACCTTCGGTTTCCAAGAACCAGAACGTGCCATTCCCATTGAAACCCCTCCGAAGGCGGGTTTGTGGCATGAAAAATTACGCTTCAGATCACCTTAGGAAGCTTCCCACGATATACCTATCACGGTAGCTGGCTTTGCTGTCTTAGGTGGACCTTAATAATGCCGTCGGTGCTCTACGGCCCGACTGTGCCAACTGAAGGCTCCATATATTCATGATGGTGAAAGTAGTGAACCACAGTTACTCAGTGCCTTCAGAGGAATATTCCGGGAATATTTTGCCCCAACCCTTTTGTCTCTTCTACCCCCTCTCTTGTACAATCGGCAGATGTGAGCCGTGAGCAAATTACTCCTTTTTGGCACTCCCTGTACATACAAAGAGGTGTAGCTGTACAAATCCGAAAAGTACCTACATTCTCCAGCATGGGTTAGAGATTGCTCGACGTTCATTTGGGTCCAATTTCTGCTTTGGAACAGAAGAAAACTTCCTTGTTTTTCACGCGTTTCTCTTATATAGTGTATATGTGTAGTGATTCTGAGAGAAACCGAGATCATGGAGCTTCCATTCCGACACTGACTGCCACGACACGACCAGCGTATGAGTCAATCTAAAGGAAACCTGGAGGGCGCCAATTTGGGGCTAATCAACGGCGTGCGGTAGCGGGAGGCTCTGCTGGTGTGCTCGTTGTCGTGGTGGGCGTCCTTGTGGGAACAGCTGCAGCCGTAGTGCATGACGTGGGTCCAAGCTCAACACAATCAGTCTTCCTCAGCTCTGGCTCAAGTAAAGTTTTTAGCACTGACGGATTTCGGTCAATCATGGCAGTGATGACGTCTTCTTCCGGTAGCGGCCGAGCGACCATGAGACGAGAAATTGCGTCGGCTTCTCCAAGCCGGTGGTCTGCGATGCTCGATGTCGAAGTCATAAGCGAGAAGCGTCAGTCTTCAGCGTTGCAGGCAATTTGCGGAGTAGCCAGAAACTCTTTTCTCATATCGTAAAATTGACAGGAGTGGCTTACGGTCGATGAGAAGGATGAAGTAATGTCCGTAGATCGATGGGAGAGAACTGCAAAGACAATTGGGAGACTTACTTTTCTACCTAGCCACAGTTCTTCTCTGCGACAGCGAAGGACAAGCTCGACAGACGGCATTCTGAGCCATCGTCTTTTGGTGAAAAATGAATGCTTCGTGAATGTTCCATATTCTCAGACCTCAGACGCGAAGACCATGAGTAATTTAAGGCTATAATGAGTGAGGGGCAGACTCGAAGCGAGTAACTTTTTGGCGCATTCGAGAGGAATGACCGCATCCTCTTCGGTTTTAATATCTGAGATATAGTAGCGTCGATCTCCTTGATATCGGGTTGCAGTACAGCTGCGGTGTTGAAGTTTGAGTATTACAAAGCGACACTTGTCCATACAGATGCTCAAGCTGTAGGCGGATATTCTTGAGAAAAGAGTCCAGCAATCATGAAGTCGATAATCAGTTGGAAGATGGCAGGAGCGTAGCTGACTCCAAATGGTAAACGGTTGTAGCATCCTTATGTGAGTTGATGGTGAAGAATTCTTTAAGTCATCGTCTGTTTCTAACTGTAGATAAGCGTCACCGAACTCGAACTGGGAGAAGACAGTTCTACCACTGCCTTCTCCCAGGTCACCATTATGTTCAATGAAAACGTTCTTGACGATGGGCAGTGTATGTCGATGCAGAAACGAAGCGTCTTTGAGTTTTATCGAAAAGTCGGCGCAAAGTCGGATGGAATCATTGGTTCTCCTCACGATGACTATTGGTGCAGCCCACCATGAATGATCGACTGCCGAAATGGGGCTCAGTGTCATGAGACAGTCGTCTTCGGCTGTTTCAAAAAGGTTGCGAAGACGTAGCGAAGTGACCTGTGTTTGATGAAAACTGAAAGTGTATCGCGTATTTGGCAGAGAGTCGCCCTGGCCTTGGTGCAGCATCCAAGTCCAGACTTGAAGACATTCACGCAATTGCGCCTCAGCTTAGTGACAATCTGGTCTAGGAGTAGCTCGTAGTTAAGTGTCTGGGCTTCTTTGCATTAAATTTCTTTAGCACGGTTTAGTCTGAAGTTGATCTACTTCATTTTGAGAAAATCATGAGGTCCGAAATTTCGTTGATCTATGTCACTCCGAAAAGGTCGACTTCATCTGAAAAATAACGAATGCTTCATCCGAGGTGGGCCTTTCCCCGTCTATCCAGTAATACGGAAGTAGCCTCGAATTACCATCACTCGAGAGCAGCTTATCGTTTACTTCTTCAGAGAGATTGTCGTAGGCCTCGTGAACATAAAATCATGGTGTCTTGACGCCAGTGTCTTACTGGAGGCGGGTGGGATGTCGGGGTTTGGCTGCAAAGATAGGCGACGCTTCTTCCTTTTTTGTATTGGGACTGCCAGCGAGGTAAAGCATTTTTGGAGTTATCTCTGACTAATTTCTAGGCGCGGTACTCCTTAATTGAATCGTTCCGTCTTAATCTAGCTTATAGAGGAAGCGTACGCGGTAGTCGGCCAATGCTGGGACTTGGAACGTTATCACCATAATAAAGCATTTCGGGTCTCTGGCGTGATGTTGTCGAAGTCGATTCAGCGTGCATACTTTCAGCAAACAGACGAGGTGTCTATGTTTTTGTCGAGGGACAATTTCGTCCGAAAGCACTACGATGACGAAAGAGGCTTTTCTTAGGCCTTGAGAGCTTCGAACGCATACGTCCAATCTAGCTGGTCACGCTCTTTGGCTAGATTGTAATGACGAAAGCGAGTATGGCTTGCAACGTACAGTGAAGGCTCGCCACGTACAGTGCGGAAACGAGGAACCGGGTTGGCATCTTCTCATCCATTCCTTCGCAGTAGATTTCGGAGACGACCTTGTATCGTTTGAACCAGGGGTTGAAGTAATCGTCCATATACGAGTCGTGGGAGCATTCCTCCATTCTCCTTGATAATCTTGTGATTGAAGAAGCCGCTGCAGTGATTGACTCTTTTCCAGCCGATCGACGAGCAGAGTTTCTGTCAGTTGGCCATCTCAGCGATTTTGATTGAAGGGTCCTGTCCGATCGTGTGATGGCGGTGATGTACTCTTTTTCCCGACCACTAGTTGCTGTGCTCTTGAGAAGTGTGAATGTAGGTTATTAGAAGGCGTCGGTAGCGAATGATACGTAGACAAAACCTGGGATGATATATTCCTTGGGCCCGATCAAGCTTTGGCCAGACACACATTCATACTCTGGATGGACATATCAAATACTCAGGCAATGATTCGCTGTGAGATCAATCAACCGAAATTCATCAAATTACATAGGACTAGCCTATCCAGCAAGATTAATAAGAAAGAGAGTAATCAGGCGAAAATGGCAGAATGTGTTCGTAAGTCTTCCATACAGCTCGTGGGAATCGTGACCATCCCCATATCTCGATTAATCCATTCTTTTATTATGAAATTATTCTATGTGAAAAGAACTATAAACTGCAATTTTTCGTCAAAATATTTCTTCTATTTGCTTGATTCTTATTCGAGACATTTAACAGTAGTTTGAATTGTGTGAGTTAGACATAAAAGTGAAGAGATTTGCTACCTGGAGACTCATCAAGGGTACTCGACACTTTCACGTTGCAGGAAAGTATTAAGAAATTCGAGCGGGCGAGAGAAAGGAGGGAGGAAGTACACACCATTCTTAGACAGGTGACCATTGAACGCGACGCTGTCCGCGGTATTTCCGATCCCCGATCACCTTCATTGTTTCAGATGATTCTCAACGCAAAGGCTGCCGAAATAGGCGAAACTGATCCAAGAATAATGCTCTTTGAGTGAGTCTATAGCCTTTTTCTAGAAAACCTCCTATGACGTTATTTTCAGAATAAGGGAAATGTACAGGAATCTGTCCCTAGATGTACGAAAGGAACTGAAGGAAATCTATCCGAACATTGACGACGTGCTTGGTGGCCCATTAGGCAAGTTTTGTTTTCGATAATTGTGAGAGCTCAGGATCCTGGCAAAGGCAAACCATGAGCTATCAAATTTCATCCCAAAGGATTAGTGCGCTGCGCAACATGTCAGGCAGCAGCGTGAGGAAATGTTAATGTGTGTACGACCTTTATCCTGAAGCGGCCCCAATGTTATCCTCTAGTTCAGTATGGCATTAAAAGCAAGGCAGCTACGAGCGTTGCGTGAAGGAAAAATCTCCGAAAATGCGACTCTTGTCTCAAAAAGAGGTCTTAACAAAATCTTCTCCTTTTCACTGATGTAGAAGAATACAGAATAACAAAAAAACTACCCAACTAAATACCTATTGCGAATCGGGCCACACCGCAGGGTCGAGGCGAAGGCAGTGGGACGCGCTTTCTCTTCTATAGTAAATCTCCTGTTTTGGAATTTGTGACTTCCCTCAATCTTTATACTTTAAAGTGATATAAACTGCTTTTAAAGTGGCTCCTTTGTCTTAATTTACTAACCGCATGGGTTTGCTAACGGTAGCGCATCTCTTTGAGTGCAAATTTTGGAGGAGAATGAGGCGAAATTCGGAAGTGCCTCACCACGAAAGGTCGTAACTTCCAACAAAAGCAGTCTTATGAAGTCACGTCTCATTAGAGGAACTTTAGAGTCGTTGCTTCTTCGTGAGTACCAAAACTATATCATAAGGTCAGGGAGAAAGGAATTTGATCAAGGACGTTTTGTCGAGGGAATATCTGATGTGATCTAGAGTGCTTCGCTTTGAATGGCTGCAACTGGGACAAGTCTAGATGCTTGCGGTGTGCTATTAGATTACGCTCTCAGCGGATAACCAGTGGAAGCGGAGGCACTTCTGTACGTTGTATTTCGAAATTTTCCTCGAGGAAAGAGAGCTTCGGAGTCGATCTCTAAAAGTCTTCAATCCATAATCAAACGTGAAACTGCGTAGCAATTCTTCGGCACTGCAACTATCATTAGCACCTTCCTATCCTGTGATTTGTTCGTTCTTGTCTGGAGATTTTTTGAACGCCTGATATAGTTGATGTCGACGAAGAATGCTTCATGGATGAACAGCAAGTGAACTTGAGCAGTCATTCTACTCTTAGGCGAGGGGATCATGGTACGCTATTAGCCTCGAAACCTTACGTGGATCTCCTTTTGCGTTGATTTCTGGCTTGATTCGGCGTATTTCCTGCACATACTCCTCTCCAGGGGTCGTACCAGCTGTCTGTGGAGTACTCTTACATCAAATAATGGCCCATCCTCGCTCAAATGTTTCAGGATACCGTGTCTGAAAAAACTAATACTTAGGTAAGCAGCGAATTGGCAACGCTCTTCTCCAGGCATTCGTTTCAGCGAATGCTCAGGCGGTCTCTCCTACGTACTGC